>JAJLZW010000007.1:5843-58932 GCA_030572435.1 Candida labiduridarum
AGTTCAAGTTAGTATCTGAATTGAAAATATATTGGATAAATTAAATAAGAATACATGCTAAAGTAAATGGATTGATTGATTGGTATGTTGTTGTTGATAAAAAACAAGAAAGAAGAAAGAAAAAAGTGTTGTAAAAATTTTTTTTTTTTTGGGAAACTTGGTCTCCTTTTATAGTTGTTTTTTTTTGACAGTTCTGTGTTTCTTACAACGTAAACTCCGTATATACTGTTTATGTGTATAGAAAAAGAGGGGAAGATAAGATTTCGTGTCTGTGTTTTTGCAACAAAAACTCCGTATATAGTGTTTATATGTATAGTAAAAGAGGGGAAGAATATATTTTGTGTCTGTGTTTTTGCAACAAAAACTCCGTATATACTGTTTATCTGTATAGTAAAATAGGGGTAGATAAGATTTTGTGTCTGTGTTTTTGCAATAGAAACTTAGTATGCGCAATTGTACTGCAGCGGCTAATTTTTTTGTATGTTTTTGTTCCAGCCCTTTTTTTGACAGCTATTTGAACGGCTAATTTTTTAATTACGGAATCGACTAGTTTAATAAATGAACTTTAATGAACTCGTGTTAATAAACTGCTGTATTTAGTTTGTATAATGAAAAGAATAAGAGTTATATTTTTAAAATAGAAAGACTATAGAACCTGTAGAGATTTCTACTACTTTATCTATGTTTTAGTTATCGGTAGTGTACCGAATACCAATTATAATTAAACACAGCATTTTTCTTTAGTGTTTGTACCAATTCAAAGGGTGCGACAAAACTATTCGTACTAGGCAAAACATTTAATTTCAAGTATCAGATGAATCATGTTGACACCACACGCTGCACATTGTACATACAATATATCATACATCATTAGTGTAAAATTATTTGGTCACGTATTGTGAACAATTCAGTGTACACTGGTATAAATAACTTTGTCCACTTTAGCATGAACATTTTTTAACGAGTACTACGAATCATTCTGTCAGGCATGTATGAATAATTTTGGTGCGCAAATTTGAATTAAAAATAAAAAGACTGTACATTGACAGATTATGAACCCAATACAGATAACCAATTGCTAGAAGTGTAGTATCCACCCAAAGGACCCTTGTTAATAAATTCATTCTGCAACAACCATTCAACAACGGAATTAAAGTCTTCTGCGCTTAGCAACGAATCAAATTTGTTAAAAATCAATTCTAATGTAACTCCAGGACGGAAATGAATGTGATACAACAAAGCAACTAAAATATCGATCCATAATTTACTGTCAATTTGACCATTGATATCCAACCAAATCCTACTACATGCCTTACCTGTAGGGACTGGGCTTGTCATTTTCGTATCTTCTTCTTCTTCGATAGCCGCAGTATTATCTGGTTTATAAAGAACTATTTCACAATCGAGATTCCCCTTGTTTAACAACCTAGATTCGTACCCTTCAAAATTGTAATTCTTATCAATACGTGAAAGACAAACGGATGAATTGGAAACTAATTGTAAAACTTCTGCAACATGGCCATTACTTACACCTTGTGATAGGATAAACCCTTTGTTTGAATTAATCACATGAATCAAATTCTGTTTAAATTGTGTCGCTTTGTTGAAAAATGAAGCCTCTACTCTCACATTCAAAGGAGCATACACCTTGTCAGTTAATTGGAAGTTGTCTTGACTATCATCAGTACCAAAATAAATCAACTCTTTATCTCTGATCATTCCTTCTGATGCCGAATGAATGGCACTATTTGAATAATCCGACAATAATTTATCAATTTGATTTGAATTGCTCTTTTGTTTCGAAGTTCCAAAAATTGCCTTCAAAATCGTTCGAATATCCTCGTGTTCTTTATGTGGTGATACCTTCAGATCATTCTCAGGAATGTCGTCATCTTGCGTTTCAAAAAAAGGTGTATTCGCTAAGTGAATTTCTTTCATTATCATCGATGGGAACTCATAAACATCAAACGGTTCAATAGCAAACAAGTTGACAAAGTTTCGTTCATAATATTTTTCATTATCTTCCATATTCCGGTATAATGGCATGGTATCAAGAATTTCTTCATTGGCTGCTTCATATTTCGACCATAAATCCAAGAAAAATGGAAATTTAAGATTTTCTAAATCGCTAGCTTCCACAACTTCATCTTCCATAGCCATCATCACAATTCGTTCAAACTCTTTGACCCCTCGATTAATAACTTGGGCACCACCCACTGATCTTCGAAGGGTTGACCATGATTTTCTCAACGACTCAATATCTGCATTGTTGAAAATCTCACTAATCGATTCAAAATCAATCATATTTCGAACAAATGCTTTGGAAATACAAACAGCACGGAATAACGTTGTAGCATCTTCCTTATCAAATTTAAGCGCAACTGCCTTTTTGCCATTGGCTGAAGGTCCACGACCACTTCTTTTCTCAGGAGCAGACTTTCTCTTAAGTTTCTTCCTAACAATAGTTGACACTTCTTCTTTACGTTCTTTCTTAAGTTTGACAGGTTTTTCCTCTGACTTACGTTTCGTTTGCTTGACAATTGCGTCTTCTTCCAATCCCACTTCCACTTCTTCTTCTTCTTCGATGGTTTTTTGGAGAAGTTTCCTTGGGCGTGGACCTTGTTTAGAAGTGGCTGCTTTTCTTGATGTTGCAGTAGATAACGACTCCAATCTTCTTCTCGCAAATGGGGTTTTGATCTTGAATAACGTGTAATCGGTATCAACAGTTCGAATGGAAGTTTGCAATTTAGAGTTCGGTAGACTGAGATCAACTTTACTTTCTTCTCTAGCACTATCGATTTGCTCTTGCGTTGGCCGGAATCCCTCTTCAGTAATCATGAATAATGATCTCATCACATCTTGGCCACTCATTCTCGTTGGCACTTCTTCCACATCCAAATCACCCAATGCTTGTAATCGCGCAAGATCACGAGTGAGTGTTTTCCTATCTGTGCTGGTAGTCGAGCTACCCAACATGACATCCAATTCTCGAAGAAATTCAGAACTTGAATAAGCAACACCTCCTTTGGCTTTGGTGATTTTAAGAATCAAGCTTCTTCGAAGTTCTCCTTTACTATCTGCGTATAGTCTGTCTTGCAGAATTGGGGTTCTCCGTCTGTTTGATTTTACTTTTATCTTCTTAGCAATAAAAATTTTTGTTTCTCCATCTATCGTGGTATCTCCGTTAAATGATAAGTCAGCATTGAATGAAATATCATTGTTAATTGTGGTATCACCGAAAGTTGTTGATTTTTCATTTTCTCTCTCTTCTTTCACCACATCAATTAACTCATTGTTATCATTTCCTTCGATGGTTTCTCCATTCTCGCCAACTTTAAGATCGATTACAACAAGATCTTGTTCTTGTTCCTCTTTTTCGTCCTCATCAACATTCATTTTGTCATCTTCCACTGATTTTGCAGCTTCGATTTCCTGGTAGTCATCGTCCTTATCGTCGTCACTGTCGTCGGCTATGTCCTCGATTACAATAGGCGGTCTGCGTGCTGCTCGTTTGAGTCGGGAAATTATATCATGACCTTTCGGAGCTTCCAAATCTGCCAACTCATTCTCAAGTTTTCTTTTCTTTGACTCTGGAACTTTTGTTTCTTTGGTTTCCTTAGGTACCTTATCTACTTTGGGTGCTTTAGGTTCTTTTGGTGCTTTACCTACTTTCGGTTCTTTGGGTTCCTTTTTTGCAGTCACCTTTCTGGTCCTTTTTGGCTTTGGTGTTTCCTCTATAACTTCAATTCCTTCTTCCACCTGGGGTAGTTTCTCACCTCTTTCTGGATGAAGTAAAATATTTGCAGATCCTAATCTCTTCGGTATTGTCACTAACGGCCCCTTACCTCTGTCCTGCATTTTAGCAAAAAATTGTTTATTCATTGTCTTGAAATCAACATCGTGAAATACCTTTAAAACGGGGCTCTTCTTTTTTGCATGTTTGAGCTTCAATTCTTGAGGATAATTAGAGCGGATGAACAAGTTATAATATTTAATTTTACCTTCAGCTTCAAAAGTTCTCATGATCCCACTGGTCTCATCTTCGTCGGGATATGGACTTAGGTGCTCCAACGTATCTCCTTTTAACTGATAAGATGGAAGAATATCAAAGAATCTTTCAAGCATTCTGTGTCTCGCTTCACCACACAATGATTGTATTATTGCCTTAATTGTTGTACCTTTCTCTTTTGAGTTGTGAATTGCATGTGCTGTCAATATAGTCAAAGGAAACAAATTATTATACAAAGGAAATATTTTATTTTCGTCCGTATCATCTTCTTCGTCGTCTGCCTCTTCTACTCCATCTTCGTTTTGATCGTTTATTGAATTCATGTCGGCAAAATCAGAATCTCCATTGTCGACAAATTCTTCTTGAGGGTCCTTAACAAATTTAAGAGCGTAAATTAACCTATCTGTTTCCTTATCTCTGATATTCACTTTCTCCACTATCCCAGCATTATGTAGCACATTGGTAACTGCCGTGAAAAGATGTTCTCTAGCTCGTGATTTATGCAACCTTAATTCCCTTTTCAAATCTCTAAATACTCGAACCTGATGTGGAGCATTCTTACATGCATGGATAATATGATCTCTTAGTTTATCACGAGATCTCCAATAAAATATGCTTCGACCTTCTTCTTCATCGTCATAATTTTCGTTCTCGTTTTCATTATCATTAACGTCTCCATTTGTCTCCTTTGGGGCAGGTTTCTTTTTGGATTTCTGTTCTTCGGATGCGTCTTCAATGGAATCTCCAATCGATCCAGCAAATTTGGCATGGATAATCAAATTACTATGCACTTTTCTCTTTGCATAGAATTTCCCTTCTTTAATGATCAACTTATAGTCTTCCAATTTCTTTAAACGTGAAGTCAATGACCTATTATCTTGTCCTGTAGCTTCAACCAAATCCGGGGACCAAATGCCGTTCGCTCCATGTTTGGCAATTTCTTGTAGTAATTCATACGGTTTTTCTCCCAAAGTTTTAAAAAACATTTTATTATTAGACACTCCAGTTAGATAGTACGCTTGGACTTCATATTGTGGCAACACCCTAACATTCTCTTGGTCGGAATAATTGCTAATGAATGTGTTATAGTTTAAATCAATAGGGATTGCCTCGCCGTTATACGTAACGTAAAGTCTAGCCTCTTGAGATTCATTATCGTCATTCTCAAAAAACAACCATTGCCAAATCGTTTGTTTTTGGAAATCGTCTAATTCTTCTGGTTGATTGAATGAAGTTTGTATGAATTTCCATAGTTCATCTATCGTGAGGCCATACTTTCCTGAGAATGATAGCTTCTCCACGGTGAATTGAACAACTTCGTACGGCGTACAAGGAAACAGCATGTTTATGTACAAAAAAACTAAATTGAAGATTGTCTAAAATTGATGGATGAGTTGGGTTGGCTTCAGAGTTGTTTATAGATTGTACTATCTGGTTGTAATTGTTTTTTTTTTTATTTTTTTTTTAATCTAGCGGTTTTTTTCTGACTGTTGCTAAATTTTCTATGACTTTTCAAATTCCATTCATCTGCCATAGACAATAGATAGCACGCCGCATAATAGCACACGCACACAACAGCCATGAGTGAGTCCGACGATGAACCAATCACCTTATCTGCCCATGCTCTTGCAGCATTGCAACAATTTCGAACTGAGGAGAAAGAGAGAATCGAAAAGTTTGAATCCCTCTACCAGCAATCAGAAGATAAGTTCGATGAACAGAAGAAACAAGAACAACAACAGAGTATAACGATCGATGATTTCAAGGAAGATTGGCAATTATCCCAATTCTGGTATTCTGATGAAACTGCCAAAATTTTGGGTAAAGCATTGTTAGAAGGTGCAGATGATGAAACTGTGGTTGTCATTGCTAGTGCCCCATCAGTTTATGCGGCAATTAAACAATTCCCACCTGAAGAAATACCTACTGAACATATCTACTTATTGGAATTTGATCCAAGATTTAAAGTGTTAGCAGGAAGTGAACATTTCATTGTGTATGATTACAATAAGCCAAATGAAATTCCAGAGAAGTTGCGTAACAAATGCCACAGGATTTTGATTGATCCGCCGTTCTTGGAAGAAGAATGTCAAACTAAATCAAGTGAAGCTGCCAAGAACTTACTTGTCAAAGACAGATCAGGCAAAACCAAGTCCGGTGACGACAAGTACAAATTGATCAGTTCTACAGGTGAAAGAATGTTTGAATTGGTGACGAAAAAGAACTATCCTGATACGGAAATGACTGATTTCTTCCCGGAACATAAAAATGGGTTGAGCAATGAGTTCAGATGCTATGCCAATTTCGAATGTTCGCATTGGAAGTTTCAGAAGTAGATAAATAGACATAAATAGAGAAATAGCTTTGTGTATAACATACTGTTAACCCTAACTAGAAACACATCGACATCATCGCCAGAGTCGTGCAGTGGCAAATAAATACTGTATATAATGCCCCTGCCAGAAGACAACATGTGTGCGTGAAAATTTTTCTCAGTTCCAACGAATCCTCCATCGAACTTTTTTTTCTGATTTATTTGTTCATACTTTTCTTCTTCTTCCCCTGTCCTTTGTTTTTTTTTTCCTTTTCATTGCTTTAGCAACTCATTCAATTCATACACAATGTCCTTCTCCGACTTCTCCAAAGTTGAAACTGTCAAATCATTGAACACTTTCTTGGCTGACAAATCATACATTGATGGGTATGTTCAAACTTCGGTTTTTTTTTTTTTTTACTTTTGCTATTTTTAGTTCATTCCATTGCCTGGGTCATTTATTTGGAATTGATCAACCAATTCCCAAGAATGAAAGCACAATTGAGTCGTGCTGTTAATAAGAACAAAAAAAATGATGATCTCAATCTTTGGTCCGTGTTTATGAGGTGGATTCAAGACCCACCGCATGAGTGACAAAGAAGATTTAAATCTTTTATCTGATTCCTGTTATTATTATAATTCCAATGGAATATGAACTAAAAACAAATGGCAATTGACTATAATTTCAATGGGCCTTTTTTTATACTAACAATTCATTTTTTTTTAAAGCTCTGCTGCCACTCAAGCTGATGTCGCTGTTTACAAGGCTTTCCAAAAAGAATACCCACAATTCGCCAGATGGTTCAACCACATTGCTTCTTTCACTGAAGAATTCGAATCTTTACCAGCCGGTAACGCCCCAGCCGCTTCTGCTGCTGCTGAAGAAGAAGATGACGAAGACGTCGACTTGTTCGGTTCCGACGATGAAGAAGTTGATGAAGAAGCTGAAAAATTGAAGCAACAAAGATTAGCTGAATACGCTGCCAAGAAAGCCGCTAAAGGTCCAAAACCAGCTGCTAAATCTATCGTTACCTTGGATGTTAAACCATGGGATGATGAAACTGACTTGGACGAATTGTTAGCTAACGTTAAAGGTATTGAAATGGAAGGTTTGACCTGGGGTGCTCACCAATGGATTCCAGTTGGTTTCGGTATCAAAAAATTACAAATCAACTTGGTTGTTGAAGATGCTTTAGTTTCTCTTGATGAGTTACAAGCTTCTATTGAAGAAGATGAAGACCACGTCCAATCTACTGATATTGCTGCTATGCAAAAATTGTAAGCTCTCCTCTATTTAGTCGAGTATAATTGGTATAAAGTTTTTTTTTTTTTTACTTCGTATAACAGCTTTCGGATTCCTGTAGATCATCTCATAGAAGTGTCATTCCAAGTCAAGTGCAAGAACGAAGAACATAACCACTACATTATTCTTTGTGAAGATACGAATTATTTATAGAGAAGTAGTGTATTCAGGGTGCAAGCTACAGATGTTGATGTATATTTACGCAAGCGATTACAACAAACTCACGATCTAACTAGCTGAACTCACACTGGCAAATAATCAATGCCTTCTTCTAGCCATTCTCGTAGGTATTCTTCCTGAGTTATTCCACGTTCCCAAACTTTCAAGACGATTTCTTTCAAAGAATACAACGTCCCCATTTGTGCAGTTTCGTACAAAGTTTCCATATAAATCAACAATGCCGTTCTCTCGTCTTCGGTTTTGCATTCACACGCAATTGCATAAACTGGCCAGACCATTTGTGTTACCAATGGCGACTTGGATTCTAAGGATCCATAAGTCATGATAAACTCGTTGGCGATTTTGTTACTAAATTCTTTATAATCAGGAGGTGACACTACCTTGTTTAAGGTGATTAACACTGCTAGTGCCCAACAGGAAGCACATTTCATTCGATTGACGTATGGTTCTTCTCCTTCATCACTTTCAAAGGGGACATAATCTCGATATCTGATCAATTGGGACTTGATATCTTCGTATCTTTTCATGTAACTTGGTGTTGACAAATCAGCTCCATTGTGTTTTTCGTGACGTAGTAAACAGACTTCTGACATTGCAATAAAGACTTCGCCAGGACACCCCATGATTTTGGCAGTTGATATCGAGTCAGAAACATTTCCATACCATTCAGGCATCGTACATGGTAATCGGCAATCGGGACTTACCACTGCTGCAACAGTATCATACCAACTCAATGCCACACAAAGTGATCGCTTCTTATCATTGTTCGTCAATACATAATCATAAAACCCTGGATCTTGACAAATTGTCCCAAAAACTTCGAAAAAATACCTCGCCATAGCACTTTTACCCTTTTCCAACACCAGAAACAATACATTTACATTGATCAAAACAAGAATCACAAACGAACTTGAATAAGTTTTCGCAAGTTCTTCTTTGCTCAAATCATGTGATCTATCTTCAAGTTTCATTTTGGAAATGGTTTCAGTAATGTATTGGATTAAATGGTTCATGGTACAGTTAATATGACGTAATCCCGTTTCGTAAAATTTTACACCTCCTTCTCGACACTCATACATATGCATTGATGCCAATGAGATAAAACAACTTCGGGCTACGTTGAAATCACAATATTTCAATGCAAGATCCGGCCAGGGGGAACTTGGGTGGCCATCCAATAATGGAAGTAGTTTCTTGAAAAAATGCTTAAGGAGGATGTTTTCTTCTTCATGGGAAAGAACTAGAAGGGAATCGTTATTCATTAGCGACACTCCAGCCATGTTTCGAGGAGTATTTTCTGTACTGGTGTTGTTGTTGTTGCTGTCGGTGTCATTGTCTGTGGTGGTGTTTGGTGACGCTGGTGTTGGAACGTTTGAAAGGGTTCGTTTCTTTGTTTCCCATTGACTTTTATCTTCTGGTGAAGGATCAACAAATTCATTATAATGTGATCCCAAATTGAAAAGATTTGCAACCGGAGTACCTGCCTGAGGTTGTGAATTGTTATGGTTGGATAAATTTCCGAAATCTACCGTGGACGTGAACAAAGTTTCAAGGTCTTCAAACCACGCATTATTAAAATGATTTGACGTTGTGGTAGGTGTAGATATGTTATTTTCGACTTTCGGTGTAGTTGTGGTTGTCGTTGTTGTCGCAATAGTCGCTACTTGTTCTTCTTGAATACTGGAATTCGTTTGGTTGTTCAGTTTAACATTCTCAAATATAAAACTCTTCTCTCCATTAGAAGAACTGGTTCTTGATCGCTTATCACATCCACTGCTATCGCCATCCGAATTTTCAGTTCTCTTATTTCTTGTCTTGCGGACTTTCCTGCCTCTCGAATCTAGATTTGACGAGCTCAGAACAATCTCAAATGACAATCTCATCTCATACCCTTCACAATGTCTGTTGCTCCTGGCACAGTTATTGCAGATTGGTTTCGTCTCATCACATTTCCTATGTCTAACCCCACAGTTAGTATCTATCGTCAAACAATACGATGATAAGCCAAAGGCATACACCAAAAAGAAAAACATACCGTTTCTTGCAGGTCCAACATCCTGTTCTAACCCTTGTAATTTTGTTCGTCATCTATATAATCGTAGATGCCTTTTTCCACCGGGTTGCTATTAAAGATAGTTGCACCCTAGAAATTCATGAAAAATGTAGAAAAAAGAAAATTAAAACTCACAAGTTATTTCCCCCATTGTACTCGGTGATAATATAATGCGAGAGATCTTTGACAAGGCTCGGGAATCTGGAAGTTTTTACCGTTTTGGTGCGATTGACACGTTCCTGCATACGATGGTAGCCGCGGCAAAAACAGTGCAGGAATTTAATTGGTTTGATAATAAAAAAGGGATTGAACAACCCATTCAATGGACAATATTAAACAGGAAGAAGTTAGCTTGTTTGTAATTACAAGCGTTTATGATTTGACTTCAGAAACAAGTGATTCTTTAGTGAAGTAGAAAATTATATGGTATTTCAATTTGTAAAAAAATTGGCTCAAATATTTCAGCAAAAATACTTACTTTCTAGGTATCTTACATTTAGTGAGTTTTGCAAATATGTCAACTAAGGCAAGCTCCTCTGTGATACTAATGAATCTGAAGCATATAAAGTTAAATTATTAGATACGTGACTGGGTATCGAAAAGGGGTTACGAGTACAACCACACACTGTTGTAGGTGGGGCTGTAGTACTTTGACGATATGGATTGTAACTACATAATCAGTTCTTTTTTTAAATTATGCATTTTTGAAGACGAAATTTTCACGAAATACCTATAGAACCTATTCATATAGATATGATAGTAGCGCATACGTGTTTGTCGAAAACCTAATTTGTTGCTTAGGGTGTAAATGAATGCAAGTAGTGGTAGTGAGAGGAATCACAATGTGGGTTATTGTGCGAAGTGTTGCAAACACAACTGCGAGAAAGAGAAAAACGTTTCCTTTCACTTCTTGCCACCACATTGATAGAAGAGGATGAGGCTGTTACCATTCTAGTGCTATACTCGTCTGCACCCTATTAATATATGTGTATAGACGACGTAAGTTAGTTTATTTCAAGATAATTTAAAACCTTTAGTTGAAATCATTGTGATTTTTTCTAAATTCAATATTAAGGTTTTGGTTATTCTTTTTTTTGTTCATATCAAAGTAAGTTTATGCGTTAAGAGTGGTTGCAAATAATGATAGATTTCATACAAATTTCGAACTACTCATGCTAGACAATTAATTTATCAAATCCACATAATTTGCTATTTGCGTATTTTGGACTCCATTGATTGTGAGCGTCTACGGTCGAGATATTTGTTTCAACTAAATGCAGAGCAACCCCTTTGGTGAGATCTGCTAAAGATGGTTGATGAATCTTTTGATTCGTAGTTCTTGCGAGCAAAAAAAGCAGGACACTAAGCAATAGTCATAAATTATCACCTTCTAAAATTAGCTTCTTGATTAACAATAAGCACACATTAATTAATAATACAATTTTATAATTTCAAATAAATCTAGTTGCGTTGATTCACCCATATTTACTTATTTGATTTAAGAACGGAAAGACAAGACTGGAAAAGGAAAAAAATGGAAAAGAAAATTCAAATCACACATCAAGCGGGAAAGATATGATGTCTCAAACATATCATAAAATAAAATAGAGAAAGATGGCTTCATCCAATTTTCAGATTAATATAAATAGAAAGTCAATTCTCCCAAAAAAAAAAAAAAAATTAGAAGATGTTTCACCAACCCTTTTTTACTGGTGTCTGTGTGTTGATTGGTTTATTTTGTGATGTTTGTTTTTCTGTTCTTACTTACTATTAGTGTCCATGTACACCATCTAGCATTATTCAGGTCTTCATTTCTTGACTTTTTTTGGAAGAGATCTGTAGTTTTATTTATTTATTTTATTTAATAAATCTATTACTCATTTTGTTGTGCTTTATCTGTTAAAGAATTTTGATTGCTTGTAGATGTTGATCCTCTGATTCGTTATACTGTTAACTAGATAATCTTTTATCCTTCTCCAAATATCACTGATATGGGATGTGGTATGATCATTTTAGAAGAAAATTCTAGGGAGTTTACAATAAAATCTATTTCGATGGCTAAGTTGGAATATATATTTGATATATATCGTCAATCGATTCAATGTAATGATTAAACACTACGTAGCTCTTGTCGAGAGGATATCGATGACCCCAACGAGAGTAGATAACAGTACATTTTCTAATATTACATCAACGTAAGAAACCAATTTATGAAAATTTAACCAATACCTGAGGTGTAAATAAACCATTGTACATTATACAAAAGAGTAATTTCAAATAACGAAAAAGTCATTAATAAATCTAACCAGGTTTGCAACTCAAAAGTGAAGGTGATTAGATTCGCCCAAGAAAAACTTCCCATGGATAATACAATCATTGGGTAGGATATTTATTTGTCACTGTCTATCACATCTAGATGAACAAACAATGTAGTTTCTCGAATCAATAAAAAGGGCCATATTTGCCTACACTTTCTATCATGATAGCCGGTATCTTTGAGTGATCCAGGATGTTATGGACCACATACAAATGGAAAACTGCTTGGAACAGCAAGCCCGAGCCTTGCTGTAGCGGAGGAAGATTGTATCTTAAACCGTCCCTACCCATACTCTGATATCGCAGAACCAAGTTTATAGCTTTTTCACAAAGAGTGCTAAATCTTCAAAATATGCCCTGTATTGGAATGCCATTGAAGCCATTCAATCAAATTTTCATTCTAGAGGTCGAATGTTAGGTTTATATCACTTATAACGTCTATTTTTATCTTATTTTCCTACATGTCCAAAAAAAAAATTGACAGGGTTTGCCCTGCGTTTAAACATTTCAAAAATTTTTTACCCATTTAAAAAATTTTTTTTTACAGGGGTTCCCCTGCGTGGACTCAAATGCCCAAATTTTTTGGGACTTTTGGAGGGTAGTCAACCCCCAGTCTTGCTCCAGTTGCTTGCCCTCCTCATTTTATACCCTGAACGGCTCTCCAGATGGAAAAGGAAGGAAAGAAGTGGTGACTAGTCACTTTTCCTATAGCAGGGAACCTATGTTAGTATTGGAATTGAATATATTCTATCTATATCGGTAAAATACTCATCTGAAAGGATGTTATGATTCACTAGCTTGATTGATACACTAACTTTATGGATTGATTGATTTATTGATTGATTGATTGAATGCATTTTAATTTATTGGCGCTTAGTTGATTGATTGCTTAATTGGCGCTTAAATGATTATTTGAAGATATCATGATTGAATGGAAGGTTGATTGATGATGGATTAATAATTTATTGATATGATTGATGATTGATTGATTGATTGAGTCGTTGATAAAGACATAAGAAAGAAGAAAGAAAAATTGTTGTAAAAAAAAAAGAATTTTTTTTTTGAGGGATTTTGTTGTGGTTTCGTAGGTGTGTATTTTTTTGCAACACAGACTTAGTAGTGCAGTTGTATGTTATCCTATAGTTTTTTTTGGTATGAAATTATTTGTTCATGTATTATGAAATATTTCGTGCGAATTGGTACAAATTAATTTGTCCATACTACAATGAACACTTCTCTACAAATACACTCAACAATTTAGTAGTTTGGATTAGATGTAAAAAGATAGTATAGTGAGTATAATTGCCTAGTAAAATAACTAGTCATGCAATCTGTGCTATACTCAATATGACCTTAAAGTTTTGAAGTATTTCCTTTAGATAATCCAGATGCTAATATCTGTTCCACCGTGGCAACTACCGAACTCTCCAATAACTCAAACTCCCAAGGTAATAACTTTCGTGTTGAGTCATTGTTAACCTTTGCCAATTTCTTAAACTCATCTTGTTCTGTACCTGGATTTCGCTTTGGCAAATTCAATTCTGGGAAGTGTTTATTCACAATGTCCAACAACAATTGGGTTGTGAAGTACCCGTTTGTCATCAACAAACGTTTATTGACCAACTCGTTAGTTTCTATGGCATATACGTGAACACGAGCAATATCGTTCACAGAAATATATCCACCTTTCACATTCTCAAAACTTGAATTATTGACGTTGTTTAAATGGAGCAAATCATCAATGACTTTGTTTGAGCCGTTGAATCTTTTGGGATCAAAATCATATGCTTTGGGACCAAACACCCACGATGGGTTTACCACTACTAAACCAAATTGAGGATTTTGGGTCTTTATAGATTCCCATGCAAATTTCTCAGCAAATGCTTTAGAGGCATAATAAGCGGTATTGTTATCTTTAAATGCATTTTCATATTTTGTATTGTTCCAACTTGTTTCGTTGAATGACAACTCAGGGTTGATTTCGTCAACATTCGAGTACATAGCCGCATCAGATGAAGTAAGTACAACACGTTTCAAATTAGGACAATGTTTGTAAGCTGCGGTTAAAATATTCTCAGTTCCTCTAATAGCAGGTAGGAGAATCTCATTTTCAAAATCTTCCGTATCGAAAGGTAACGGGGATGCAGCATGAAATAAATATTCAATATCGGTATGTCTGGACAAAACCTTATCAAATGCATTGGGTGTCGATAATTCGGGAACAATTTCGAAGGTGAATTTATTAGTGAGTGACATCATGGATTTCATTTGTGCACCTTTCGTAGTTGACCTTACTGTCCCCACCACTTCATATCCTTTGGACAATAAGAGTTTGATAATGTGTTGGGCAATAAAACCAGTGGCGCCAGTAACGAATACTTTTGTCATTTGAACGGTAATTAATATTAACTACGTTAGAGTATTTCGTTTCAATGGGAAGTGTTCAACTATTTATAAGTTGGTAATTCGGAAAGAACTTCCTAATTGGGGGAAATCGCGATAAGCAAAATATCCTATGTGGGGAGCGCATCGCGTGGGTCCCCCAAATGGATGCAAAAATAGCGAAACGTTTATTGTTCTCAAGATAATTATACAAACTCCCTTTCTCCAGTCTACACATTACTAGATTTCTCAAAATTAATGAAATACAAACTTATTTCCTTGTGAGTATTGGGAAACAATTCAGATTGCACAACTGCTAGTTTTTCATTTTCCAGCTCACCAGTAACTCCAACTTTAGCTATTTCTTCAATTTCTTGATGCTTCTGTTGTTTGTCCTTGCCACCTTTTTCTGCAACTTCTACGTCGTTCGGTAATTTCTGATTTGTAATAAATATACAGGCAATGACAGAAATTGCAGTAAAGCCAATTGTTGTATAGAAAACATTTCTTATAGCAAGCATAATCTGAGTTTTAACAAAAGCTTGTGTTTCTGGATTCAATGTTTTCAAAATTTCTGTCGAGGCAATTAAGTTTTTAATATCGAGTTTTTGCAAGTCTTCCAATACCACAGGGTTTGTGAGTTTCTTCACTGATTTTTTGAAACTGTTCTTCAAAGTAATGGTATATACTGTATCACCCAAAACGGCACCGAAGGCAGACATTATTGATCTGGAAAAATTGATAAAAACCGTTGTGTTGATCATACCGGAAGGAGTCTTCGGTGCTTTAATTTGTGCAGATAAAAGTGCTGGTGGCATTGACATGCCAGCCAGTACACCAACAACAATCAATAATCCGACTTGCTGAGCAAAGGTTGAATTGATATCAAGTAAGGTTAACAAACCACAGCCTATTGGACCAAGAATGCTAGCAAGAATGCTGAAAGGTTTTACATACTTGGACTTCTGAACCATTATACCACAAAATAATGCACTTAAAGCAAGGGCAACAATCAATGGGAGCAAGTGAACACCAGCACTCATCGGAGTAGCATCTTTGATAATTTCAAAATAGATAGACCCATAAATCAATGACATTATGTAGGCTGAGAATATTCCTGAAAGACTAAGCGTGGATGCAATTATTTGTGGAACCTGAATAACTTCGGTGGTAATGATTTGGTTTTTGGAAAAACAAAAATTCCATACAACGAAAGTAATTAGCAAAACGGGACCCAATACAAAACAAGAAATAACTGCATTGGAATTCCAGGCAAATTCAGATGTTCCAAATGTAAGAGCTAACAAAAACACCACACATCCAGAAATTAATAAGAATGATCCCAAGTAATCAAACTTTAATAACTCTTGCTTGACATTCACTGTAGGTTTTGGAGGCCGGAATGAATACAAGAAAACAATTAAAGCTAAACCACCAATTGGTAAATTGACATAAAACGCCCATCTCCAAGTAACTTTTGATGTAAAAGCCCCACCAATTAATGGACCACACACGGAAGCAATAGCAAATGCAATGGAAAAAAGACTCAACACCATTGGACGTTTGTTGATTGGCACAACTTCAGAAGCAATCACATACACTCCACTATTGATACCAGCGCCACCAACTCCTGCAAGTACTCTACCACCAATCAAAACATTCATACTGTTAGCCAAAGCACAAATCAACGAACCAGCTTGGAAAAGAACAATTGCAACTATCATGGCCCACTTGCGTCCAATAATAATGGATAATTTCCCAAACGGTTGGATAAACACTGCCATTGCCAATAAAAACCCACTAGAGAGCCAACCTACTAGGGAAAATGAATTGAATTTGGTACCGACGGTGGTCAAAATTGTTGCAACAATGGTTTGATCCAATGAAAAAAGAAACAAACCACAGAATAAGGCAGAAAAGCAAAGGATCAATTGAATTCCTTCTAAATAATGGTCTTCTTTGACAGTACCATCGCCAGCATCAGATTCTTTAAATTTGACCGTGATTTCAATTGATTGTTGTTTTTCAAGATTGTCGAGTTGCTCTGGTGAACACATTTTGAAGACGGTGTCGTCGTCTACAACGTATGTGGATTCTTGAGAAATTTTTTTACTCATAATGAATAGCAGGTAACAAAATTGTAAAACAAGGTTTAGGAAACACGCAAAAAGAATAATATCGTTGGTTGGTGATCTATCTGACATAAATGAATTTGAAGTGAACATTTTATGTACTTTATATCTCTTACTTTTTTGCAATACCCGAAACTCCGATTATCGATTAAAAAACCAAACGCCGTACAAAACAGATCTACGGCAATTTGTAGGGGGTGATACATATTGCAAAAAAGATAACTACACAATTTATACAAACCTCAAGCACATGTTTTGATTTGTTTTTGGTAGAGTAAATGTTTTTTACGAGCTGACTTACTAAATCTTGGTTTTGGGTAAGACACGACTTGGTGGCTTATAGAAAGATGATTTTCTTCTAGAAGCCACAAAGTTAAAAAACAAAAAAAAATATTACGAATTGAACCATCTCGAACCCTTCTCGCGAACCATTCCCGTATTGCAAAATTTATTCTTGATAATAACGAGCCAAAAGTTTTACGTGATTTCTCCTTTTTTTTGTTGCCATTAAAGTAGAAGGAATAGAATCTAGAAAACTATCCAACCCATATTATCAATAGGTACCGGAAGAATCGAATGGCACGTGAAATCTATGCCTCGTTACTATCTAACGTACGCAAAGCGTCTAAATTACACTTTTCTCAGTGTTAAATCATCCTTCACTGAGAAGATCTTTATCATTCTGCGATTACGTAATAATCTACTTGTTTAAAACTTTAAAAAAAATTAATTTTGCAATTTAATCGTAGAAAATCGTCTAGGTGTGATATTTTCAGTAATCATCATACAGATGAGTTATGATTCTTTATTGTTTAAGCTACGAATTTTTACGAATCTAATTATGCAATTTTCTTTTTTCTTTCCTATCTCGGATTTATGGAAAAGCAAAACTCCACTGAGTTGTATTTGTTGGTTTATTCTTGAGGAAAATCCTGTATGGGTTAATCGGGAGCTGTTGGGACTTATTTGATTGAGTTCACTTTACATTTTGTGTAGACCACGTAGCTACTGTGAATAACCTGTGCAGCTTCACAAAACATATATCTCAACATCCGTAGACTAAATGTAAATTTTGTCATGTTTTATTCGGGAGAAGTAAAGTAGACCTGCTTTAGAATATCACCCATAAGTCCGATTTTAAGAATGCGGTGTAAGCATAATTGTTTTTCAAGACGCCTTAGTCATAATCTCTGTGAGCCGACGATCCCTTTTAGATTCGCCGCAGATACTTGCTATTATTCTTTTTGAATTCAGATTACGAATCGAGTTAAAACCAAATTCAAATTGAAAAAAACCTCTAAACGTTGCCAAGAATGAAGGATTATCCGTTAGTTCCTACTTTTTTTGGCACCCCCTAATAATAACATGAATTAGTTTAAACAAGATTTGAAAATATGAACAATGCAATGTTTGGAAGATACGAATTTTAAGCTTTCTTTTAACAAAAATAGTAAACAAAACAGCAATATGGATCCTGCAAGGGATATTCTACTGATTGTCTTTCATGCTTCCCAGCATCTGAACGTTTTCTAGAATACTCTGGAACGACCCACGCACACGTTCTGGATATTTGCGAACTGTTAACCTTGCCTTCACCAAGTTGTATTGCTGTATGTGGAGAACATGTGAAAAGTCTTATAAGATTATCTAATCATGTCTTAATTCGAGAATCCTAAACATAAAGACAGAAACCAGAACCCTCAAATAAACAAAATAGGCATTCTTTGTAGTTTGACCACACTCTGATTTTATGTACAAACTATTGTAGAAATTAACGAATTGAGGGTTCATAATCAAGTCGGCGAAATGTACCAAAACGATCAGGAATGAGATGTTAAATCTTTTTAATCAGTCTAGGTGACTTCATTTGAGAGGTTAATGTGAGAACTTCATTATGCTTTATTGTTGTTGACCTGCTCACCGTCAAGACCTCCAATGCTAAGGTTCTAGGGAATAATTACACGATTTGTATGTACATTGAGTCAAATGTGAGTCTAATGCAGAAAGAGTTCAACAAAAAGAGCGAGGCGGACCTTGCAACACAATCATCAAGTATCCCCTCTAACTCATCAACTAATCCATTATCTGCACCATTTCTATGGGTTATACTTTGAATTGACTTTGAAAGCGGGATTACCTTCCTGATTAATAAAGTTTCCCGAGGCTTTGTTCTTAATCAACAATTTTGCGGTCCACAAATAATTAAGCCGTCCCAGTCAACAGAAAAATAATTTCATAGATAACGACCCCCACTGAAAAATTTTTCAACGTCCTTGTGACTCAACAACCCATCACTCACCTACAATAACGAATCGCAACGATGGATTTCATGAAACCAGAAACAGTGCTTGATTTGGCCAATATTCGTCAAGCATTAGTCCGAATGGAGGATACAATTGTTTTTGATCTAATTGAACGATCACAATTCTACAGTTCCCCTTCGGTTTATGAAAAGAACAAATACAATATTCCTGAATTCGATGGAACATTTTTAGAATGGGCATTGTTACAAATGGAAGTTGCTCATTCACAAATCAGAAGATATGAAGCACCTGACGAAACCCCATTTTTCCCAAATCAATTGAAAACTCCCATTTTACCTCCCATTAACTATCCCCAAATTTTGGCCAATTATTCTGATGAAATCAATGTCAATTCCGACATAATGAAATTTTACGTAGAAGAAATCGTTCCACAAGTTAGTTGTAAAGAAGGCGACCAAAGAGAGAATTTGGGTTCCGCATCTACTTGTGATATTGAATGTTTGCAGGCCATATCGAGACGTATTCATTTTGGTAAATTTGTTGCGGAGGCCAAATATCAAAGTGATAAACCATTATATATCAAGTTGATTTTGGATAAGGATGTGAAAGGGATTGAAAATTCTATTACGAATAGTGCTGTGGAGCAAAAGATTTTAGAAAGGTTGATTGTGAAGGCTAAAGGGTATGGGGTTGATCCATCGTTGAAATTTGGTCAAAATGTACAAAGCAAAGTGAAACCAGAAGTTATTGCCAAGTTATACAAAGATTGGATTATTCCATTGACCAAAAAAGTGGAAATTGACTACTTGTTGAGGAGGTTGGAAGATGAAGACCCTGATTTGGTGAAAAAGTATAAGGATTAGACTCAGACATTGAGAAGAATGGGCTAGTAATTGAATTATAGATAGATAGATAATTAAATAAATATATCAATAAATTTGTGAATACATAAATAGACCGATAAATAAATAAATACGTTAATAAATATGTTAATAAATAATGTGACTACATAATTGGTAGAAATTGTCCCACAATCAACATTGGTATATCAAAGATATCTCTTTTGATGGTGTACACCGAACAGAACTCAATTTCTCTTCCTTCCTTATTGATCAACTTGACCTTAATGGAAATCAGCGATTGCAAATCATTCACGGCTATGTTTTTGAAGAACTTGAAATACCTTATAATTTCTTCATCTGGCATCAATGAAAAAATAAAGAATCGTTTTTCCAAAATTTCGATAGGCAGATATCCAATCAACAAGCCCATTTCTTCCGTAATGTATATAATCTCTCCAGTTCTTCTCCACATAATAGAAGGCGAAGAACTCAACTCAACCAATTTCTTATAGTCTAACAACGATCTCTGAAGACTCATTTCAAGAAACAACAAATCCTGCGGTTTCAAGAGCGACTTATGTGCTGCAATAAACGTTGGTCTATAACTGGCAATCAACTTCAAGATCACCAATAATTTAGATCGTTTTTCCTTTCGCTCTTCAATCGATAAGTCATTCCCGCCAAACCGTTCTTTCAAGAACTTTGTCAATGCATGGTAAGAATCCGGATACTCGTAGTTGATGATCTGGTAACTATAAATATCTTTCACCGATTGGTACAATCCATTAGTAATAAAGGGAGAAACATAATCAGTGACATATTTGGTACCGAAATTAATGATAGGATTGCCATTACCTTGGTTGACTCTCGATTCCTCTTCGCCAGTATTGTGGTCCAACAAATCTTCAGTCTGTCCATTTGTTTCAGGACTTTGATTCAATCGTAAGGTAGAATCTTCAGTATAACCTAATGATATAAATGGTCTCGACTCTTTCAACTTCTTGGCGACTTTCTTTTTTGGTTGATTGAACCCGTCGAAATCGACATGCAGCAAAAATCCAAAATTCGAGCCCGATAATGTGTTATTATTCTGTTCTGATGCACTGGTATTGGAAGGTGAGGGACTCACGGGCTTGGAATGCAAGATGATATCTCCCAACATCAAGTACTCATCATTTAAATAAGTGGAACTGAATTGATGTCTGTTGCTAAGATTGGTGTGTTCGGTGTTATTTTGTGCCAAGAAGTTGTCATTATGACTCTGGTTCGTGCTATTGTTGGCACTTATTAATGATTCTGTTTCAAACTGGTCTGTTAGTAATTTATTCAACACGTCGTTGGTCGTGTTTAACATGGTGGAGGTATGAAATTGCAAGGGGTCCTGTACCATCAACGTTTCGGGGGTTAACGAAGCGTTGGTTGTGAGCGCGGAACTGTTCATCATGGAGCTAATGTGTGGGGGTACCTCTAGTATGTCCTTGATTTGCTGGTTCGTGGTGGTGGAGTTGGCATTGTTTGTTAGGGAGTTAGAAGCACCTGGATTTAGTGGGGACATGGACATGGGATGTTGTGGTATTGCTTGAATAAGAGGGATTTCCGTTGGTGTATGAAAGTCCAGTTTTAGTGGTACATCAATAGGCAATGGAGATGCTGATGTTAAGGCCAGTGGTTTATCTGAAGAAATGGGAGCACTTTTTAGTTTCTTTCTTGGGGTCTTTGTCTTGATTGAAGAACCATTAGAATTGCCGTTGGCCGTCAAATACTGCACTCTCTTTCGTACGATGTCCCTACATTCGTGACCTATATCTCGTTTGACACAGTTCTTGCACGGTCTCTCGTTGGAACACTGTAGGTGTTTCTGGTGACAAAAGACACAGGCTCGAACAGCAGGCTTTCTTTGCTGTTTCTCTTGAGGAGTGAGTTTTTTCGTCATGGGGGTAGCGACTGGAGATATGTGGGGATGAGGCGTGATGGAAAACAGGAAACTGTTGGAAAAAAAAAGAATAGATAAATAGAAAAAACGATCAAAATGTAAAGAAGGGGGACAAGTTATGATGAAGAATGGTAGTAGAAGTATGCAGATGGTTTGGAATAGAAGGACGGAAATGTGGTTTGTAAAATAAGGTTTGTGATGTGAAAGATGTTGTGGTGAATGTTTTTTTTTTTTACGTCGGAAATCCAATTATTTCGGAGTTTTGTGTGGGGGAGGGTTGGTGGTATTTTTTTTTTCTTATTTTGCTGTTGATCTTCTGTTCGTCTTGGCCTTGTGTGTCGTGGTGAGTTGTGAGTTTCGAGTCGTCAGTCGTTAGTCGTAAGTCGTAAGTCGCTGCAGTGGGAGTGGGAGGGGGGTTTCTTGGGCTGGGCACTTGTTGGTGGTGGTACAAATTACGTGGTGCTAAAATTTTTCAATGCAGTTTTGTATGGGAATGACTGTAATGCAATGTACGAAGTAGTAGTGGTAGAAGAAGAAATGCAACTTAATAATATTTACAAATGCAAAAAAATAATATGGGGAATTAAAATCTAACCTACCTGTAACATCGACAACATGAACTACAACAAGAAGAAGAAGAAGAAAAGATGAAATGGAAACGGGGGCTTGAAACCTTGTGTACAACTGGAGAATTGTGATTCATTATTAACCACAAGCTGGAGGCTGTTCATGTCTTCTTGTGCTGTTCTTTCTTTCTTTCTTTGCGTGTTTTGTTGGTCCCTCGGTGTATTTAGGAATATTATTCCTGTTTTTTCCGGGACACTAGGTTTAGGGCTCTTGCATCCCTGCTATATGCATTCCCTCCCGATGAACTTCATTCAAACGTGGGGACAAATTGAACCGACCTCCATTTCCGTTCGTATTTCCGTTCAGATCTTTTGATGATTACAACTCCTTGGCGTCTACCCCCTGTTCCCTATGTCTAGTGGTAATATTTTGTTGACCCTTGGTAAGGTATTATTTCTTGTCCTTAAATACACGACCACATTTTGGCAACGGTTTTGAAGTTTCTTTTCTTACTTGTCCGCCTTTGTCGTGTAGATGACCACACAAAGTTAATGCTAGTCACGTGATACTTATAGATTTCATCACCAAAACCAAGTCCACGCTTACAAACATAAGCTCATCTCATGCGACAGATCTTGTATCGTTACCTAAATTATCTGCGGAATGAAATACGACGAAAATTAACCCAAAGAACGAATCACGGAGATCAAAACAAGCGAGGAGTCACAGCAACTGTAGAACATCCCACAGAAACAGAATTCTATTATTTTTTTTCTTTCACTTTGGTTCTTGCATTGTTTAATTGCTTTATTGTTCCATTGTATCTCGCCTTCCTTCCATCTGCCGCCCTTATCGACCAATCATCTCATCAACGGGGAAAATTCTTTTGGATTACACATCATCGATAGATCCACGGTTCGACCTGTTTATTCACGTTCATATCGCATACCGTTTCATTTCCAACTAGTTTCAACTAGTACTTTTTTGTTTTGACTCATCTATGTCATGGTTGATCTAGACGTTGATACCACTTTGACGGTGGACGTGCGAGCTAGCATAAATACCTTGTACATGCTATGTTGCACCGCTCTATTACCATGTATCATAATAGGTATTGCGTTTTTCTATTCAGGTTTGACCCAAAGACGATCGGCATTAACCATGTTTTCCATACCGTTTTTATTGACTCCAATGATAGTATTGGATTGGTTTATATGGGGATACTCGTTATGTTATTCCGAAGCATCAAATCATTTCATCGGGAATTTAAATTTCGTGGTTTTAAGCCAGTTTAAGAATGCAGCCACTGCTCAGTTCACGAATTCCAGGGGTCCCATATTAGCAGCAGTTCATGTTTTGTTCAATATGTTTTTCAAATTAATTTGTGCATCTTTGACCTTCCCAGGATGTATCGCTGAGAGAGGAAGAATCTTACCCATGCTTCTATTTGCATTTGTTTGGTCAACAATTATTTACAATCCTGTGACGTATTGGTTCTGGAATATCAATGGTTGGTTATCGGTCGATTTGAACAGGTTACCAGTTTTGGATTTTGCCGGTGGCAATTGTATCCACATTGTGAGTGGGTTTACGTGCTTAGCGTATTCATATATCCTTGGCCCAAGAAACCCCAAATTACTTTACAATTACCGAAATTCCAACACGGGTCATATTCTTCTAGGTACGTTTCTTGTATTTTTTGGATGGATTGGGTTTATTGCCGGTTGTGATTTTAAGTTTTCTTTCAATTCATTGTACATTATATTAAACACTTTTATTACGGCTTGTACAAGTGCTATCATTTGGACAGCCATTGATTTCTTCTTTTCATCAGTTCCATTGGAAGGTGAAATGTGCAGTGACGATGATTCCACCGAGGGTGATAACACGAATGCTACAATAGTTCCCATGGTGTCCAGAACTGGCGTTTCAATTAATCAACGATATCATGAATCTAAATCCAATTTTGTTGAGAAAAGAAAGTTCTCCATGATTTCTTTTTCATCGGGTATAATGACGGGTTTGGTGGTATTTACACCTGGTGGTGGATACGTTTCCTCGAATGCTGATTTCTGGAAAGGAATTGTATTTGGTGTTGTTGGGGGTATAACGGGAAACTTGGCTACCAGATTGAAATATTTCTTTAACATTGATGACGCATTGGATCTATTTGCCGTGCATGGGGTACCGGGAATTGTGGGATCCTTGTTAACAGGTATATTTGCCAATAAACTATACGAATCTGAAGGAGGTTGGGTTGAAGGTCATTGGAAACAATTTGGATATCAGTTATTAGGAGTTGTGGTTACAAGTTCGTATGTGTTCATCATGTCATTGGTTTTCCTATATCTTATTGATTTAATACCCGGAATGCATCTACGAATTGATAAAGATTTCAATAGAAGAGAACGCGAAAAGCAAATGTTACTAAGCAAGAACTTGAAGCATGAAGAGCTTGAGTCACAAGTCTCCCCACATAATCAAATCGAATCCAACGAAACGGCACTAGAGGACGAAGGTTTCTGGGAACAAGTTGAACTACAGGGAACAGATACTTATGAATTTAATGCAGAGTATATGCTGGATTTCATGGAATTCATACGAGTTATACGACCCCAAGATTACCAAGATGACGAACCACCCGAAATAATACAAGCACCTAATAGATATAGTAGTTTTCAAGGAGGAGTAGAAGGTAGAGGACATGATTTTGAACTCCATCAAGAAGGAGTGAATAATTTATTTAAGAGAGAATAGACAATGGTACTTATTTTAATGATAATATGCATAAACGATTTTTAATTAAGTAAAGAAATTGAAGTCTATAAGGCAATATTCAATATTCAATATTCCCCAAAAATCTATCCTAAAAGTCTAATTGTAATTTCAAATACTGCAAAAGTAGCACCGTTTGCAGGAGCAGCTCTCAATATAGTTGGGACGAATCCCTTGTACAAACCTTTGATACCTTGAGTACGAAGCACACTTTTAGCTACATCCAATGAATTCTTGTATTTTCCATTCTTAATAGCATCAGTTTGCAATTTCGATTTGATAACATCCACTGGATAAATAGCAATCCATAAACTGTATCCTGATAACCCACCAAACATACACAATTTCCATGCTGGGATATCACTTCTAGTCAATTTAGGATATTTCGTCAATTCTCGAGCAATCAATGCTTCATAAGTAGCAAAATAAATACCCAACCCGACAGATTCTCTGAATAAGGTAGGACCCAAACCTTTGTAAATCCCTTTCATTCCATTTTGTGCATAGATCTTCTTAGCACAATCCAAAGGTCCATTATAAACCTTATCAACACCGGTTTGACTTTGTAATCTGATACGGATATGTTCAATAGGACTGGTTAAGAACCCATTGGCAAACCCGGCCACGGCACCACAATAGAAATAATCCAAAATTGTCATTGGGTTTCCATGTAATTTCTTATCGAAATGACGCTTCATGAATTCATTAACGGAAAATTGCACCGATACACATGCACCAACACCCAATAATGGGGTTAATGTTCCCTTGTAGAATCCAAATGGTCCTTCATTGGCCAAGGTCTTTTTAATGACATCAAGGGCTCCCTTGTAAGTTCCTTCAGGAGCGGATTGTAGTCTAACTTTGACGAGATCAAATGGTTGCCCAACTAAGACTTGCGCAATACCACCCATGGTCCCGGCAAAAAGATCCTTAGCGACTTGTGTGTTATCCTGGGTAAGTGGTGGTTCTTCTAACTCGATAGTCATATTATAAGTGAGTGAATAGGTAGTGTTGTATTTTCAATTGAGTGGTATATGTCTATAACTTGTGAAACTTGATGTATGATTAGCACCGAAGTATTGGTATGGGAAAACGGAAGAACGAAAAATGAAACTGAAAAAAAAAAAAAAGAAAATACGACACAGTTCAATCTAAAGACGTAGAACGTGGATCACGAGGTCTATTGGTAAAAAAAAGGAAAAACAAAAAAAAAGATAAGAAAACAAAAAGGTGCTTCCAAATAGGTTCTTATATCAAATCAAGCAATGTTTGTGGCAGCGGTTGTTTGAATTCTTGTCCCTGTTAGAAAAAGTTTTCTGTTTATTTTTCATGCGGTGATGAGGATGAGCAATGCGTAGATAAACCATACGGCGTACCTGAACAAAAAATAACCCCATAGAAATTTTTTTTCAGTCAAACTATCGATCTCCCGGGATCCAAATTCCGAGTCAAAAAAAATTTTACTACCCCAGTTTCTACTATTTGCACCACATCAAGTACGGTTTTAGCGATTCTAACATCCTGTATTTGCGTTATATAGAATTGTATAGTATAGTATAAAATGATTCAAAAAAGCATAAATAAAAAGGGGAGTCTTGTGTGTTACTCTTAATGGTTCTCATTACTTTTGGCCATGATCAAACCGTCAAATGGGTTGATTCCATTCTTTGCAAACATTTGACCACTCGATTGTGGTGCCGTCAACGGACCAACATTAATGGCCCCATTACCAATGGTAGGATCCAGTAAGTTCATATTGGTGCTGGCATTTGGAGGCAGTGATAACGAATTAAGGGCATTGCTCAATGGATTACGAATCGAACCTGGTTGCGCACTAACTGGTAATGATGGAGCATGTGCAGCAAGCGGTGTGAACAAATTAGATACACTTGGAATCGACATTAGTTGTGGTTGTTGAGGGTTGGTATTAGCAGTAGATTCTGGTAATAACGACTTGTACGATGAAAGTTCCAACAAATACGTAACTTCTTTGGCAATCTTGGTCAAATTGGACATGGACGCACGGATATCGTCAAGAATAGGAATGTCTTTTACTATTGCCTTGACAGCAGACAATGTCTGAACCATGCTTTTAATAAATTGATTAATGTCTTCAGCAAATAGTTTCTTGGTTGTGGCGGACGGATTGTTGCGGATGGTGATTAACTTGGTATTCAATCGCTTGATAATATCTAATGATGAAGCACATGAGTTGGTCAATTCTTTGATCTTGGACGCGACATTTGGATGAATGGCACCTCCATTCGCAGTGGCTGCTCCTTTGTTGATTGCTTTGTTTAATTCTGTGAAAATGACTTGGGTGCTAGAAGTTGCTGAATCAATCGTGTTGTACAACTTTTCGTCCACTTCTTCAAACGAATCATTGACAGAAGTGTTAATGGAGAGCTTTTGTTTAATGTCCGTTGGGGTCTTATTATTACTGCTTGGTCTTGTGACTAGCATCAAATAGGCGTTTTGCAATTCGTTGAATGATCCATAAAGCGAGAGGTAAACCATTCTTATAAAACAAACCTCAATGTTGTTGACAAATGAATTGATGTTATCATGAAGTAATTTCATAATCGACCTAAACGATCCCACACAATTATGCAAAGCTTGCACGATTTGCTCAGAATTGTTTCCCGATTCTTCCATCAACTCAAGATTTTCCACCAAATAATCAATGTTGGATTTGGTACTATAAAGATACGAAACCATCTTCATGGTAACTTTTTTATCGGTACAAAAGGAGGTGAATCTTCGGATCGATGAATGCAATTCACTAAAGGAAAAAAGGATCTTTCGAGACACTTTGATGATAACTGGTTGTGTATAATTTTTGGTATGGTGGTGATTCCTGGTTGGTGAACCCTCACTTGAAGTCACGGTGTTGGAAGTTGAGCGTCCTCCTTGTATTTGTTTTGGGTCTAGCGTGATTTTGGTTGATTCTGAAGAATGATTGGGTTCGTCGACTGGAACTTCTTGTAGCGTAGATAAACGTTTAAAATACGCATTTGATTTCTGTTCAGTGTCAACACTGTCATTCTTCTCTAGCATTCGGTCGATTTCTCTTAGTGTGTTTGATCTTGAACGTGCAGTATTAAGTGATGTTGAAGGCGACGTTGATATAGATGGCAGTGGTATTTGTTTCAAGGTAGCGCCCTTGATAGTAGACGTTGGAGCTGTTGAAATTGTCGAAGTTGCCACTGATGGAGAGGTGATTGTGTTTTGCTGTTGGTATGTTATTGCTGTTTCTCCGCCACTCAAATCTAGATGTGACAATCCATCGATGTTTCCTTGTTCAGAATATGCAATGCCATTGATCAAACCATCCTTTGATGGTGTCCCGGTGTCATCTGGCTTTTTGATTATCAAACCCATCCTTCTCGATGCCTTTGATGACGATACAGACGTCGCTGCTGTCGATGAAGATGCCGATGCTGGTGTCGTTGATGTCGATGCTGATGTTGGTGCTGACGATGATGATATGGTTTGTTGTGCTCCTGTCAAGCCAGTGGATGTTGTGGATGTTGATGCCGTCGATCCTGAAGAAACTGTCTTTGATTTAGTTCTCGAAACGGATATATCATTAATAGTTTGTGATCTCTTGATGCTTGGGGGGGTGCTGGAGAGTGTGTGATGCAGGTTGATATCATCGGTTGGATGTGCATATGCTAACGATGATGCCATTGATTCCTCGATCTTCAGATAAATCAAGACTCTGTTGACAACTAAATAGTTCTTTAATTCACCAACCCAATCTAAATCTGGTTTTTGCTTTTGGAATGCACGTATAATCTCATTTGAGGGAAGTATCAATGGATTTCCCGTCACTTCAACTAAATTCAAATTAGGTAATTCGCCAAGATGCGGAGGCAAGTACTTGAAATTGTTGTCTTTTATAGATATTACTTTCAAGCTTGTGACCTTGGGTAACGATTCTGGTAATGTTGCTAGTCTGTTCGATGCCAAATCTAAAATCTCTAACGAAGCAAAACTGTCGAAAAAATCATAGGGTATATACGAAATCAAATTTTGGTGCAAGTCGAGATACTTTAAGCCCGGTGCAATTTTATAAAAGTTTGACGGCAACTCAAGGAATTGGTTGTTTTGTAGGGACAATTTATCCACTTCCAAAGGCGGATCAAAACTGGTTAGAAATTCATGTATGATATCAATGATCTCTGCTGGAGGTAAAGAGACGTTGAGGGAATTTAGTTTGATGATTTTCTTCTGACCAATACTTTCAGTTTGTTCATTCAACAATGTGATAATGTGTGATCTACCACTCGAACTCATTGGAAGAACGGTACTGGATTGGATTGGACTGGGAGGAAAATGGGGCTAGTTATTTCTCTAACTAACTACTTTTGAAAGCAGAAGGATACACGCTTGTGAACAATGAATGAAAAATGGATGTGGCGACTTCGCTAGTAGTTGCAAGCTGGAGTAAATACAAGTGAAAAGGCTAGGTAGAGTAAGTTATCTGTGGGCTCAAGTGGTATTTATTTCTCTGGTTATTTTTTTTTGGTTGGTGCTGTTGTGAGTGTATGCGCAGTGCTAAGCAAAGTTTAAGTGAGGGCGTGCAACAGTGTTTCGTATCATTGTGTGCGTTATCGTCAAAGTCTAATAACTACTTCGTCTTTTCAACAATAGTACGCTTTGTTTTGCTTATGCTTATACTTGATTATTACTCGTAGCCTACCACGCGTACAACATCCTGCTTGACCACCCTTGAACCAAGCCAATTTTATTTAAATGCTCTGCGTGGGCGCAAGGCGTCGTCTGCTATTTTTTTTTTGTTTCGCCTGTACTTGGCGGTGTGCCAATTGACAACCAAAACCTTCGGAAAAACTTTCCCGCGCCACCGCCAACGATTCGACCGAGACGACAGGGAGGTGGACGGAACTCCTACCATTTACACGATCAACACATACAAGGTAATAAACGAATGTATTTAATCTACAAAAACAACATCGACGACTCTATCACTACACAGCTATTCCTTTGGATCTGGCATCGGTTCTTTCTTCCCACACAGTTTTGCCACTGCAACTACACACTTGTTTATCATTTTCCCATGCCCCAGCCGATCTGGCAATGACTCCACATATCGAATCAGGACTAACTTGATCTTTCAATTTTGATAGAATGATGCTTCTTCCAATCAAATCACTGACACTTAAACTAGCATGAAGGAATGCTTGACCGGAAAACAAGTCTTGGTCATTGACAACTTTAGCACCGATGGAGTTGATTGTCGTTTCCGCATTTGAAGCTCCGTCAACTTCAATTGGTTGTAGGTCATAAAAACTGCCACCTGTGGACAATGCGCCTTCGGATAAGTTACCAGATTGTCTGATGGATGGGTAATAGGTTCCCTTTGGTAATCCATTGACGGTCAAATCGATGAATAAATCATTAGTAGAAACACCCACGATTCTGGCCAAACCTTTCACAGGATGTTCAAAGTCCTTTTGATCAAACGATTCTAAAATACAAACTGCTGCGGAATCTGGCTTTCCAGCACCTCTAATAATGGCATCTTTTCCTGTACTTTGAATAGCTCTGGCAATTTCACTTGGTGGTAATGATCCTTGGGTGGTGACAAGGTTATCTTTCAAATTGATGTCGAATTTCTGAACACCGTCCAATTTTTTCAATTCATTGGCAACGGAATCAACACATGACCCACATTCTAATGGGACTGCAAAGACTATTTCGAATGAAGGGGCAGTCATTGGATTGAAGGTTAATGAAGAAGTGATCAAAGTGTGAATAACGGAAAACGACGCGAAAAAAAAAATTAAGTAATTCTCGTAAGAGAAAAAAGCAGCTGATTAGTAATCGTTTCGAACTTATACGATAGGCGAAGGTTTTCGAAATAGCAACTTGTGGATACACTGTGGCAGCAGTTGTAAGGAAGTGAATGTTGTGGTGTGTAATAGATGAAGCGAAAACAAATGTGTGTGCTCTCTTTGGTCGGACCAACTGGGAGCCTTGGGGTAAGATCATGGAACAAACAAACAACCCCACGGTCATTCCCATTGTTAAGCGATGTGTCAAAGGCATAGGGTAAAGAAAACCAAGGAAGTTTGCTAAATAACATATTGACCTGTGTTATAGGAACCTTTTACATCTAGCTTTGTTAGGAGCAAACTACGTAGGATTAAAAGCCCTAGTGCTTGTGAATTGAATTTAAGCTTTGTATAATCCAGGCGGGTTCCGCCTTAATCCTTAATCCTGGAATGCTAATTAAGAGTGTATTCATCTGTAGCACCATATACCAGTGGTTTTGGTATTTGGTTCTACGTCCTTTCAATCAAAGAAATAACGCAATTTGAATTTCTCATCAATTACGAACCAATTTGTTCTGAAATTACATAAAAGTAGTAATGAGTTCCATTACATCATTTTTACATTCATTGATCAATTGACCCATGTGTACCGAAACCATACTTTAAGCTTGCTTGCCGTTCCAATTCCTATTGTTAAGGAACGTTCCGAAAAGTGGAGGGAACAAACAAGGTCTTGTCCAGTAGTTCCGAGAATACAATAAATGGCACAAACCTGAAGCCTTGCATTCTCTGTCTCTTGCGTGTGCATTGAAGCATGAAGATGATAGCTTTGCACAGCAAGAGAAAAACAAGACAGATAAACCACTGAAATCGAGCTGGCACTGGCAGGCTGGTTGGTCGACATCGAACGAAACCATCATACTGGTGGTTCGCTATTACCAGCATTTGTATCGGAGTGCGAGGGGGGCGCACTGGGGAGGGGGGATGTTGAGATTTTGTGGTACAAAGTGTAAATTAGACCAAGCGGGACATGTTCTCTTCGTTGCTGTTCGTTCTAGAAAAGAAGAAGGTGGACGACAGCAAGGACGACAGCAATCCAATGTCTTTTGCTATTGAGTTTGCTTTTGAGTTTAAGTTTGTTAGCGCATTTCTGTTTGAACATTGCAATTCCGGTAGTTCGGATTCCGTTCTTTCTCTCGTGGACTTTCTTCCCTTGTCAGAACCCCTAGAATTACTAATTTATTATTCACTTGTATGAAGGAAATCTTCGCTCCCAGTATTTTTTTTTTATAAATTAGCTAACAAGTGTTTCGTTTCTTTTAAATTTCATCAATATCCACCAACTCTTCCCATTTCAATTCCACAAGTCGTTTCGTTTCGTTTAGTTATTTCTTTTTTTTTTTCTCAAAATCCTCCAATTGAATAATACGCAACACCTGAACAACAAGAACCATGAGTGGAGGAGAAGCAGAAGCAGAAGCCCGTACCATCTTATTCCGATTGTCGAATCTTGGAGAACCTGTCAACAATGAGAACATAAACAACGGGGTATTAATCTTACCAGTGTTGGAACTACCAAAGAATTACAAACCAGGGGATTTATTATTCAAATTGAAATTCCAATTGAATGCAGCTAGTAAAGTGTCAAGAAACGGTACCTTCTACACCAACGTACCTCCAAAATTTGAACAAGATTTCGATAGAAACACCCATTTTAAACTGCCAATAAATTCTTCTTTCCATAAAGATATAAATTTCACGATTCCAATTTATAAACCAGGTGCCTATAACTACTACATCACCTATGACGATGAAAATGGCAAACCTCAAACAACCAAAAAATACTATTTCAATGTTCCACCAAACTTGACCATCAATGGGAAATTTGTGCCTTTCAATAATATCAATGTGGAAACCGTCGTTTCTAAATGGATCGGGTCATACGAAGAAAATTGGGATAAATTTTTCAAACATGTTGCTAAGAAAGGTTACAACATGATTCATTTCACTCCATTGCAAGAACGTGGGGATTCGGATTCTCCTTATTCCATATATGACCAATTAAGATTTGATCCAAAGATTTTCAAATATCAAGATTTGGCAACTAAACAGATCCATAAGGTGTTGAATGATAATGATTTATTATCGTTAACTGATGTTGTTTGGAACCATACAGCTAACAACTCCGCATGGTTGAGGGAATATCCCGATTCTGGTTATAATGCCACCACTGCACCCCATTTAATTCCTGCTATTGAATTGGATGGTGAATTATTGGAATTTTCTAAAAACTTGAAAAATTTGGGATTACCTACTGAGATTAAATCTGACCATGATTTGCAAGTTATATTGGAAGGTATCGAAACTCATGTATTGGATAAATTAAGATTATGGGAATATTACGTGTTCAACAAGAGAGAAACACTTGATGAATTGGAAACTTCTTTCACTAAAAATAAACACGAAATCACGCGTATTAATATTCCAAAGGACGTTGATGTCAATGACTTGAAACAATTGGCCAAGTACGTCTTGGAAATTGCAAACACTCATGAAAAAACCATCATTGGTGACAGATTTGCAAATAAATTACAAGTTGATGTCTTGTTGGGCGTTTTACTTTCCATATATGATTCCAATATTGATTTCGAAACCATTGCTCAAAAGACAGAAGAAATTGTTGATGAAATTAACGCTGCATTGTATGCCACATTTGATGAGGATCTTAAATCAATTAAACAACAATTGGGGGATAGAATTAAATACTTGAGATTGGCCGATAATGGACCAAAATTAGGTGAAGTCACCGAGAAGGCTCCATTAACTGAACCTTATTTCACTAGATTTACTGACAAGAAGGGCAAATCCCAAGCATTGGCCAATAATGGATGGATCTGGGGTGGTAATCCATTGGTTGATTTCGCATCTGACCAATCCAGAGCTTATATCCGTAGAGAAATCATTGTTTGGGGTGACTGTGTTAAGTTGAGATATGGTGACAAGTATGAAGATTCTCCTGAAACTTGGGATAGAATGATTGAATATTCCAAATTATCTGCCAAGGCATTCAATGGTTTTAGAATTGATAATTGTCACAGTACTCCATTGCATGTTGGAGAAAGATTGTTAGATGAAGCTAGAAAAGTTAATCCAAACTTGTATGTGATTGCTGAATTGTTTTCTGGATCCGAAGAAATGGATAAGATTTTTGTGGAAAGATTTGGTATCAATTCCTTGATTAGAGAAGCTATGCAAGCATGGAATGTTGGAGAATTATCCAGATTAGTTCATAAACATGGTGGTAGACCAATTGGGTCCTTGACTTGGTTACCTTTGGATGATTTCTCATATCCTGCTAGTCATGAACCAATCAAGAATAAGTATTTGGACGGCTATACTGAATTGGAAATTCCAAAAGTCTTGACCAGTCAAGCACCCCATGCTATTTTCATGGATTGTACGCATGATAACGAAATGCCAGCACAAAAAAGAACCGTTGAAGATACCTTACCAAATGCTGCTTTGGTTGCATTTTGTAGTTCGGCCATTGGTTCAGTTTACGGTTACGATGAATGTTTCCCAGCATTATTAAATGTTGTTAGCGAGACTAGACAATATGATTTGAATGACACTAACGGTATTGGAGCAGTTAAAACCAAATTGAACAAAATCAGAGATGAATTAGTTCAAGAAAGTGAAGACATCTTGCGTGATCACGAAATGTACATCCATCATGAAGGTCAATATATTACCATTCAAAGATACAATGCTAGAACTGGTAAAGGGAAATTCTTAATTGCCAGAAGTAAATTTTCCAATCATGAAGGTCACCAAACTTTATCGCCAGCCATTTTGGGAGGTACCAAAGTTAAACACGAATTTAGTTACACTTTAAAGAAAGTTGGTGATTATGAAAAATCAGATAAGATTCTTACAGGTATTCCTGTAAAAGTCGAAGAAATCGAAACCCCATCCATTGAATATACCGATAATGGCGACTCCGTTATCAGAGTTAATGGGGATTTATTCATTCCAGGTTCCATTTCTGTATTCTCAACCGAAATTCCAGGAGTCGATGCGAAATTGGACAATTATGTCAAAGAAGGAGCAATTGAGGCCTCCAAGGATTTGGATTTGTATGATTTGAATGCATTATTGTACAAGGCATCAACAGAAGAGTTAGACGCAAGTTATGGTAAAGAAGACGTTTATGACATCCCTAACCACGGAAGATTAGAATATGCCGGTTTAGAAGGATGGAATACCGCTTTGAAGCACGTTATTTGGTCCAACAATTTGGGTGATGCAATTTGTAACCATTTGAGAGATGGTGAATGGGCTTTGGATTATATTGTTAACCGTTTGGACAAATATGTAGCCAAATCTGCCAAATTGGGCAAATTCCAAGAATGGTTACGAACCAGATTTGATGCAGTTAAAAAGGCACCATATTTCTTGAGACCACATTATTTTGCCTTGATTGTTGGTATTGCATATGAGGCAGCCAGATTTAGAGCCATTAGACAATTTGGTCCAAAATTACAAGATTCAACCAATTTCGTCCAAAGCTTAGCGTTGACTTCTATTCAAATGGTTGGTTATATGAACAATACCTCTTTGGTTCCAGATAGACAAGTAGCTTGTTTGGCTGCGGGATTGCCACATTTCAGTAATGATTATATGAGATGTTGGGGACGTGATGTTTTCATTTCGTTTAGAGGGTTATTGATTGTGCCTGGAAGATTTGATGATGCAAAGGAACATATTTTGGGATTTGCAAAAACTTTAAAACATGGTTTAATTCCTAATTTATTAGATGCCGGAAGAAACCCAAGATATAATGCTAGAGATGCTGCATGGTTCTTCTTACAAGCAATTCAAGAATATGTGACCTATGCACCAAACGGTATTTCTATTTTGGATGAGAAAGTCACCCGTAGATTCCCATTGGATGATACTTATGTTCCATATGACGACCCAAGAGCATTTAGCTATGAGTCAAGTATCAGAGAAGTCATTTATGAAATCTTAGCACGTCATGCTAAAGGAATCAAATACCGTGAAGCCAATGCTGGACCTAATTTGGATAGTCAAATGAGAGATGAAGGGTTCAATGTGGAAGCAGGAATTAATTGGGACACTGGATTTGTTTATGGTGGTAATCAATTTAATTGTGGTACTTGGATGGATAAGATGGGTGAAAGTGAAAAGGCTCATAATCGAGGAATTCCAGGTACACCAAGAGATGGATCTGCTATTGAATTACAAGGGTTATTGAAATCGACATTAAGATTTGTTAATCAATTGAATAAAGACGGTAAATTTAACTATGCTGATGTTGAAAAGCCCGATGGATCTAAGATTTCTTTGGTTGATTGGGAAAAATTATTACAATCCAATTTTGAAAAACATTATTATGTTCCAGAAGATCCTCAAGACGATGGGAAATATGTTGTTGATTCCTCATTGGTTAACCGTAGAGGAATTTACAAAGATTTGTTTAATTCTGGTAAACCATATGAAGATTATCAATTACGTCCAAACTTTGCCATTTCCATGTGTGTTGCTCCGGAATTATTTACTGCAAAATTAGCCCTTGGAGCCATTCAACATGCTGATAAAATCATTCGTGGACCAATTGGTATGAGAACTCTTGATCCATCCGATTGGAATTATCGTCCAAATTATGAAAATTCTATCGATAATGATGATTTTGCCACTTCTAAAGGTAGAAATTATCATCAAGGACCGGAATGGGTTTGGAATACAGGTTATTTCTTAAGGGCATTTTTATTATTCCATTGTTTGGCAGATAAGTCTACTCCCGATATTAAGATTTTAACCTTGTTGAATGAAAGATTACAAGGTCATTTGAAATGGATTAAAGAAAGTCCATGGAGTGGATTGACGGAATTGACAAATAAGGACGGTGCATTTTGTAATGATTCAAGTCCTACACAGGCTTGGAGTGGTAGTTGTTTATTAGATTTGTATTATGATTTATGGAATGATGAGCATTACAAGGCATAAATGATTAGCAGGGAAAAGTTTATAAATCATAAGTTATTAGAGATTGAAGATTAGATTTTTTTTTTATGATTATTAGTGTTATACTTTATAGATACTTGATAAATGTATACAAAATTAAAAAAAAAAAGAGATTATTCTTGTTAATCTAGTGTGGTTTGGTAATAATATGACTACTAACAGGCACGTGACGCCGATATAGGGGTGACTCTTGTGCCGACATCGCATCAAATCTGTTTTTGATAAGCTCGGTCTAAAAAAAAAACTGCCTGGGACACGCAGGACGAGAAAAGAAATAGAGTTTTCTTAGCGGGATTCCAACCCCATGTGAAGGCAACCCACGACCACTGCTAAAAGTACACGACCCCTTTTGGCAATTTTTACCTTGACATAGCGATACGATACGATATGCTGTCCATACATTTACCACCACTAGAACCACCACCACCAGAAGCACAGTATATGTCTATGTCTATTTGAATACAATGCAGTATATGCACAGTAGAAATGCCCCGGATGGCAATCGTACATATTTACTGTTGCTGGTTTTAGTGGGTTAAATTGTTGCGGGTATTGGAGGCAGTGGGTGATGGTGGGGAGCGAACCCCTCCTTTCTCTCCCTCTCTGTCGTCCCCCCCTTCTTGAACTTTTGTTCGTGATTCCTTTTCTCTCGCTACGGCCCTCTCTCGCCGTCGTTATCCATGGATATTTTGGAACCCCACACAAAAAGCAATATGTGTGGCTGTATACAGGACTGAAAAAAAAGAATTAGGATTTCGATATCCTATATTATCACATTCAACGGTTATATCATCAAAAAACCCTCCCTTCAAAAAAAAAAAAAAAACTATATAATAAAGTAAGAATAACCTTCCAAATGACTTTTAGAATCTTTTTTTTTTCTTTCCATCAATTATTCAATTCTTCAAAATAAAAGAACAAAATCATTAAACAATGTTATCTAGAGTTCTTTTGAAAAACAAATCAAGAATCTCCACCTTCTCCTCCAAAGCTACCACCATGACCATGGCAATTAGAAACAAATCAGTTATCAGTTTATCATCCACCACTTCCACTTATCCAACTGACCACACCACCTCATCCACCGAACCATACATTACCCCATCATTCATTAACAATGAATTTATCAAATCGGAATCCAAAACTTGGTTTGATATTCATGATCCAGCTACCAACAATGTTGTTTCTAAAGTTCCTCAATCTACTGCTGAAGAATTGGAAGAAGCCATTGCTTCTGCTCATGCTGCATTCCCAAAATGGAGAGATACCAGTATTATAAAACGTCAAGGGATTGCTTTTAAATTTGTCCAATTGTTGCGGGAAAACATGGATAGACTTGCCAGTGTCATTGTTTTAGAACAAGGTAAAACTTTTGTTGATGCTCAAGGTGACGTTACTAGAGGATTACAAGTTGCTGAAGCTGCTTGTAACATCACCAATGATTTAAAGGGAGAAAGTTTGGAAGTTTCTACCGATATGGAAACCAAAATGATTAGAGAACCATTGGGTGTTGTTGGATCCATTTGTCCATTCAATTTCCCAGCTATGGTTCCACTTTGGTCTTTACCTTTGGTTTTGGTTACTGGTAACACTGCAGTTATCAAACCTTCCGAAAGAGTTCCAGGTGCCAGTATGATTATTTGTGAATTGGCTGCTAAAGCCGGTGTTCCACCAGGCGTGTTGAACATGGTTCACGGTAAACATGACACTGTCAACAAATTGATTGAAGATCCAAGAATTAAAGCTTTGACTTTTGTTGGTGGTGATAAAGCCGGTAAATACATTTACGAAAAAGGTTCTAGTTTGGGTAAGAGAGTTCAAGCCAATTTGGGAGCCAAGAACCATTTGGTTGTTTTGCCAGATGCCCACAAACAAAGTTTTGTCAATGCCGTTAACGGTGCTGCATTTGGTGCTGCTGGTCAAAGATGTATGGCCATTTCCGTTTTGGTTACTGTTGGTAAAACCAAGGAATGGGTTCAAGATGTCATTAAGGATGCTAAATTGTTAACCACTGGAAGTGGATTTGATCCAAAGAGTGACTTGGGTCCAGTTATTAATCCAGAATCTTTAACTCGTGCTGAAGATATTATTGCTGATTCTGTTTCCAATGGTGCTGTTTTGGAATTGGATGGTAGAGGTTACAGACCAAGTGATGCTAGATTTGCCAAAGGTAACTTTTTGGCTCCAACTATCTTGACCAATGTTAAACCAGGTATGAGAGCTTATGATGAAGAAATTTTCGCCCCAGTTTTATCTGTTGTCAATGTTGATACTATTGACGAAGCCATTCAATTGATCAATGCTAACAAATACGGTAATGGTGTTTCATTATTCACTTCCTCTGGAGGATCTGCTCAATATTTCACCAAAAGAATCGATGTTGGTCAAGTTGGTATCAATGTTCCAATCCCAGTCCCATTGCCAATGTTTTCCTTCACCGGATCCAGAGGTTCTTTCTTGGGTGATTTGAACTTCTATGGTAAAGCAGGTATTACCTTCTTGACCAAACCAAAGACCATTACTAGTGCTTGGAAATCAAACTTGGTTGACGAAGAAATTTTGAAACCATCTACTTCTATGCCAGTTCAACAATAAATTAAACAACATATAAATCTAAGTAGGCTTTATAGAATCAATAATAAAACACGCACAGATTAAGTATGTGCTAATAAAATAAAATAATAAAAGGAACCAGAAAGCAGACACGACATAGATACACACAAATTGTAATACAAAAAAAAACTCCACACGAAATTCTACAAAAAAAAAAACTAGAAAGAAAGAGGTAGTACTGAAAATTCAAGATCAACACGAGATGACTATCAGGGGAGGCAGGGGTCAAAGAGTCGGAGTAAGGGCCGCTAAGGTATCTTTCTATGATTAACCAATGACCAATTACCCCACAAGAAAAAATAATATCAAGAGTTTTTTGATTGACACTTTTCGGAGTACGACAAAGAAAGTAACTACCGTGTAAAAATAAATAGTAAAACAATTGATAATTGGTAATTGGTAATTGGTAATTGGTAATTGGTAATTGACAATATATAATATGGAATTGATAATAGATAAAAATTTTAATATGTGGGTTACAATTCTCAATTGAAACGTTACCCCAACCATCAAAAAATTCAAGACATGAAAGTCCGGGGTAACAGTAGAAGAAAAAGAAAGTGTGTGGAAAGAAATGAGAGATGCAAGTTAATGCGATGAAGCTTTCTACAAAAGGAAAACGTGTTCCTTAATATTTACCCCGGAAAATAATATCATTCTTATCTAACATTTATATCAGATCATATTAAAAAAAAATTTATTCGACATTCAACAACCGTTTAAAGGTTTGTTTTGAAACAATGGCAGTAAAAGAAAAATTCTAACAAAGAGAAATGCCATTGGGGCCTTTGTGAAAAAATAATAATCATTACGTATACATCTCAATTAAAAATAATAGTTATTTGTTCTGTGTGTGGAGTCTGTGTGAGTCTGGATGTGCTTATCAGTGGAACCTAGAACCCAAACATGAGCACTAGAATTGAAAATACGAACCACTTCAATATATCATCGTATTAATAGGCTTCAATTGAGTTATCATCCCCCTCGATTCCGTTCAATAGATTCATTACGACAAAGATATGAAGATGTTTTTCGCAAATATCGGCAAAAAAAGATAAATACTAAAGAACAAAATCAAGAAACAAGAACAAGAAGGGCTAACGATCTTTTTTATGATAAAACAAAATAATATCAATAATTTAATTTAAAAAAATTATTTTTTTCTTATTAAAAAATGTATAATAATCTTGTACATACATTTATAAAACTCCGAGACAATTATTGTCCTTCCCTAACTCATCTCATCCATAAATACACATATACCACAGACACGGTTAGGAATGTTTTTATTTTTTACTTTACTTTACGTTATTCTACTTCACTTTACTCTATTTTACGTTCCACTTAGTTTTAATGTTAATTATTATTTTTAGTTCGGGTTTTAGATCTAGATATACAAGACCAGTTCCGGAGCCGGAGGATCCTGTAAGTAGTTCCTGGCAGGGTGCCAGTTCTTTTGTATGAGATGTATATTCGTGTGTGAGTTACTACAGATAACCAGTATACAACATCAGAATCAGAATCAGAATCAGAATCAGAATCAGAATCAGAATCAGAATCAGAGTCAGAGTCAGGCGTTGGGATAAATTGCAAATTATATAAGATGTACATATTTGTGTAAGTTTTAGGTTACAAGGTGTGAGTCGAGGTTTTGTATATATCATGTATTGTTATACGGGATGGAGGAAAATGGTATAAACTTCAACACTTCGATTGATTGCAAATTCCGTAATCTCCTAATGGTTCTAATTCTTCGTCTCTTATTTCTAAGCCCATGGAGATAGACTAAGTCTGCAGGAATGGAAATTGGGGAGTTTGGAGTTTAGAGGGGAGGGAATTGCTTGTTTTGCAAAAAGGGTTATGTTAAATCTAAATTAAATTACTTTGAGTTTTTGTCCTATTGGTTACGGAGTTTGGTGAACACAGGAGTAATCATGCGTTTTTTTAGGGAGTTTGATTTTTTTTTATTCGATTTCCCTTTTAGTTTTTGGTTTTTTAGGTTTAGATGGTTCTAAATTCCAGGTGGATCGTAAGAGCAGGGGGGAGGACTGACCACAAACTCATTTCCTACAGTTTTTTTTAAATTTGTTTCCTCTATGTGTATGAATTGTTTCCAGTTCATATCTTTCGGGGGGAAATCGAATTAGAGATTATAGAAGTTTAGACATTGAAAATTAATTAATTAATTAATTAATTAATTAATAAATAAATAAATAAATAAATAAAAAAAAAGAATGAGTGACTACTATATTAAAAATAATTGCACCCATTTGGTATAGATACATATTATTATATTCCACAAAATGCTTTGTCTGATTGTTCCTGTGTATTAGCCATGGATATCCATTTATTTCCCCCGACAGTAAAAAAAAAAACACAAGAAGAGGACGTGTACAACACAAAAATACCAATTTCAGACATTTTTTTTTGGATGTATTTGTGTTGCAATGTTTCCTATTGGTTTCGCATTTTGCCACCATCATCGACAATTAACAGAAAACGGAACCGAAAACAATCTAACGGAACAAGAAGGAAGAAACAAGAAAACAAGAAAACAAGAAAACAAGAAACAATGCTATAACGAAGGGTTTTTCTTTTTTTTCCTTTTCTTTCCTTTTCTTTTTCACTATCGAATTAGCTTTTTAAACTTTTCATGCCAATAATCGCCAAACAAAGAACAAGGAAGATTGTAATTCTTCCTTTAAAAAGACTGGCACATAACGGGAATAACAAAAGACTAAACATGGAGAAAAAGGTAAACTAATGGAATGATCCGATAGTCGCGGTCGTCATGATCGTTAGTTATCCTCATATTGGTTCCCATTTGGATTTCGTTCCATGGTGTTTCTTCCTAATTACTCTCTTCATCACTCTTTAAATTTTATATACTACAGATTTAATCTCATAAAAACTTTAACTTAGCGGCTTGCCAATTCCGCAATACCCACAAAGGCACCCTTCGCAGATGCAAGCCAAAAGAACCCGTGGATGGCGGAAGTGTAAACGCGCCCAAATATGCGTGTGAGTCGGGCGTCTGTGCCTAGAAGCGAGCGAGAGTGAGCGCGTGAAAGATTGATTGAGTATTTGTTTGTGTGTTTCTCTCCGTGCCTCATGAGCAAGGATTTGAGTCATCCCGCAATAACCCATGAGGCCGGATTTTTAATTTTCTACCGAACAATCAAACGGAGTTCAAAGGTATTGTGTGGTCCGATTGGACATATTGTCGCTGATGATTTTCCCACTGACATTAAACTTAATTTCAACTTACATCAACCAACCTATTTATGAAATGTAAGCATGTACTCAAGTGTATGTGTGTGTAGTGTGTGAATAGGATGATTATTCAAACACCACACAGAATTGGTGATGTTTTGTGTCGAGAGCGGTCTTGTTTCGCTTGGTCTTATCCATTTACCCCGGAATCATCAGAACCAAACAAAGGCGCTGCAGTGTAGTTTTTTTTTTGTTTTTTTTTTTTTGGACTCTGATTGCGTTATGAAAAATAAGCACACGTAACTACGTCACTCAGTTCTAGTTCTTATACATGAAATTGGAAGAGAACCAGTAAGAGAAGTCGGGAAATAATCTTGTCATAGTCATTAATCATTGTAATAAAAAAAAAAAAAAAGTTTTTAATTCCGATTGCTTTTGCATATTTGCATTTTCCACGTTTCACTTGTATTCTCTTGCTTATACGAACTTCAGTTGAAAGGGCAGGCAGACGTTATTAGGGTTAGGCTGGTAAAGAAAAAAAAAAAAAAAACCTTGATTTCGTTGTTGATCGGATAACAATCTACCTTTTTGCAAGTTTCAAGTTTCAGATAGATTTGAACAATAACCCACAAAGAAATCAAGAAACAAAACTCAACAAAGTTAGTTTGAGAGCAATAAGGAACCAATACCAATATCAATTGTAACCCATCTTACCAAGGGGGATGTAAGTAGTGATCCATGACCATCGTCTGGTATGGTGGTCCCGTACGTTGATGGTCTTTAGTGTTTATACTTGTAAACGATATAGATATATTCGATACGATACGATAGGAAATAGGAACATGGAAATAGGGGGTAGTGTTTGGGGGACTAACGGTGACAGGTCACCAAAAGTTAGATTAATTTTAAACCCGATTGGTAATACCGTTTCCATGTTTCCGTAGTGACCAAATAGTATTCGATGTTCCCTAGTAACCGATTTTTTTAAAAAAATGATTGTATTGGAATGGAATGGAATGGAACGGGATGACTAGGAATGGGCTGAGATGGTTAGGATAAATGTACATTGTGCGATCTTTAATATGTAATGGAATTTATTTTTAAACTTGCACAAGATGTGTCTGTCTGGGTTTCCCAATTTGGAAGCAAATAAAAAAAGTGTCTGCTACTAAGAAGAAAATTTTTTTTTTTTTGTTCCGTAAGAATCCGGAGACGGGAGTGAGGAAGTAAAGAAGGGAGTTGAATTTATTCCCCCCGACACAAAAGTACACAAAACATCAACTTTGACACAAAGGCAACAACACAGGGGAAACACAAAAATGTTTTTTTTAATACTGGCGGTGTGATTTTTCTTTTGCTTTTTGTGTACACCGACAAAGAAATCGGACATGAAAATTTTTATACTAAATTAAATTAAATTAAGTAGTACACTTAACATAGCCAAATTAAGTACTCACCTAAGAAAGTGAAAGTGGAAAGCAATTTAGGCCCATTGAGATTTATATAAACTCATCGTTATTCTTTTTATTTATTCTTTTTATTTCGCTTCTTTTTTTTTTTTTTTTTACTTCTTTCCTTCTTTTATCTTACCCCATCTTATTAAAAACTTTTTCAATTTTGTTTTTTCTCATTTTTCAATTTCATCGCTTTTTTCACAGCAATTATCACCAATTCATATAATCTTTTTTTTTTTTTTTTGTTCATTTGCTCAATTTTGTTCATTTGTTCAATTATTCCTAATATTTATTCACAACCCACTCTACTTTCATATATTCATTGTGTGACTTTGATCCATCCGCCCTCCCCACACGTATCCACTTTCTCCAATCTTCTTCACATATATAAACACATTCAATTGTCATAAATCATGATTGGTATGTACATTTCACAATTGCATTTCCCCTTAATATATCCCCCATTGATTTGGACTCAATTTACTAACAATCCTTTATTAGCGCAACAACCAATTAACTTGAAAACTTCAAAGAATTGGGTCTTACCTCCAAGACCGAAGCCAGGCAGAAAACATAAAACTTCTACCAAACAAACATCTTCATCATCATCGACTTCCTCATCATCTACCGCATCCCCGTGTCTCACAGATTTACTTGCAGATTATAACAACATAACTTCCCTATCGAGTAATCTTAAACTTATAGACCAAGAGAATCTAGAATTAAAATCCCATTTATTGTCTTTAATCAAAGAATATAAATCCCTCAAATCGAATATATTTGATCAGCAACAAAGTCAACCAACATCACCATATTCTATAGAACAATCACCATCATTGAATTCAACAACCACTTCAACTAGTACTCCTACAACAACTACTACTACTACTACTACTACTACTAGTGCCACCAGTAGTACCAATACCACATGCATGAATACTGCCACTACCACTCCAATAACGCACAAGAGATCATATTATGAGATTGAAATGGAAGAATATTTGAATTTCAACCATTTTTCTGAAGATGATCACGATGATAACGACAATGATGATGACAATATTGACGAAGAGATATTTAGTGAACTTTCGAGATCCACTACTACTTCTACTACGTCCGATCTATTATACAATAGTAAATGAACCCCCACTACTGAAAAAAAAAAAATGAAATCATTAAAAAAATCAAAAACAAAAAAACAATCAAAGATGGCTAATCACTGTTATTACTACAATTAGCTACTACTAATGCTACGAATTATTGAACATTTTATACGTATATTTATTCCATATCCCCAACTACTTCCCAAAACAAGCACACGCATACACACACATTCACACTCACGCTCACACTCACACTCAGAGAGAGAAAATATATATCAAAACTATTTATTTATTTATTCCTAAAATTTACCAAGGATGGTTGCAATTGCGAAATGAGGCATTGCGATTTTTTTTTTGTAGAAAGTGAAAGAATTTGGGATTGGATTCAGGTTAGCTCTTTCCCTTCATTCCTTTTCCTTTCCTTCATTTTTTTTTTTAACCCCCTCTTTAGTCTTTCCTCTTGTTCCACCTGATCTTTCTGTGACATTTACTAAATAAACAATAAGCATTTAGATTTGGTGATTCATTGTTTTATGACATTGGAAATTTTTTTTTTTTTTTTTTTTTTTTTTCGCAATGTATGGAAAATGGAACAAAGGATGATGGAGCAATGGAGCAATGGAGCAATGTGTCCCACTATGTCCCGCTATGTGTCCCGCTATGTGTCCCACTTTTTTCATTCATGGTAATTCATTGTTGTCGCTACTTCTGACTGTTTTTTGAATCTCTCCCGCCTTCGCTCCCTTATTACATAAACGTTGTTTCATTTATTGTTTACTTTAGAATCTTACTTTTTGATAATATATGCAATTATGACGTATTTATTGCTGATTTTTAGGTAAGTAGAATTAAAGGTAAAGAAGAAACTCACAGGTATGCGAACACTCAAATTATATTCTAACAAATATTCGATATATAGAATCAAAACAAAACAAAACTTCAGTTTCTTCAGTTTTCCAGTTTTCCAAAACACGGAGGTTAAAATAATTAGATAACAAATCATTATAATAATCTTTGTAAAATAATATTCCATATTTCGGTGTTATCGATAAAATCCTTTGTTGAATTTTCCTTCCTTCTTTTAAGGATATATCCAGTAGGTAACACTTTCGCATAATGTGTACAAAGTAGAAGTTAATAGTTATACAAAGTACAATAATAATAGACGTTGATGATCACAATAGTAATAGCAATGATCAGAGTAAGCAATCACAAGAGCAATAAAAAAAGGGGAGGAGGAGGGACTCCGTTCCATTAAACGAGAGATAACAAAATTTAGGAAGTATTCATTTCATGTTACAGTTTTATGTAAATGTATTATTCTGCAAGCAAATAAAAAAAAAAAACAAAAAAGAATGCAAAGGGAAACAAGGCATAATGAAAGTTGGGAAAAAGGGAAAATGGAAATAGATAAAAATAACGGAATAATAACTGTTGAAGTTTTTAAAAAATTATCCATTCAGTAGTTAAAGGGGGTTTTTTTTATTTGTTAACAAAGTGCACGACAGAATAGAATTGACAAAGATGGGGAATTATTTCTACCTGTTTAAAAATTTTATCTTATCCATGATAATAGAAGATTGGGAGGTGGAGATTAATCAGCTGATCTTCTGGGCAACGACCCATAGATAAATAAAAAAAATAATTAAAAATATCAAGACCAAGACCAAGACCAAGAGCAAAGACCAAGAACAAGAGCAAAGGGCCACGAGGAAGAAAACGCAGGGCATGACAGGTAAAAAGTCAAGATAGGATATTCTTTGTTCTTGGGCTTAATATTTGTTAGATTATAAACATTGAGGATGATCCTCATGATTTCTCCTTATCAGGAAAACGAAATAAAATACTGGGTTGATGAACTTTGTTGTATGATAGTACGACATGTTGATGGTATTGATCTCGTTCAAGACTATTGACGATAATGGTGTGGTGATTTTATATTTACTTCATGTGGAAAAAACGTCCCCCCCCACACCACGATTTAATTAATTGATTACACTCGTGGTTGGTTGATTGTTTGCTCACTTACAAACATACTTTCCAGGGTATATAGGATTTTAAATCCTTGTGTAAATTCTTCCTGTCCTCTTCCCCCCTCCCCTCTTTTTCTAATAAGTATGGACTTTTTGGAGGGGAGATGGATTAAACCGTAGTTGCCATTGCAACAATAATAATGAAAAAAAAAAACATTCCTTAGTTTATGGGCAAATTGTGCAGTAATTTCAATTAACAAAACTGATCATATCATGTCAACTTATTCTTCGTGTACATGACTTCTTTCCGTTCTTTGACAGTAGGGGGTTGATTTTCTATACGAAGTATAACTATTATGGTTGTAATTTCAGTTAAGACAATGAGAAACTAAGTGTGTAATACGTGTATATGTATGTGTATTTGGCGGTGATGGTTGCACCGGTGGTGGTGTGCAAGATTGCGAAATTTCGCCGTGTTTGTTCGGAGAGATTATACACAGTTGATGTAAATTAAGTAAGAGAGAAGAAAAAAGTTTTTTTTTTTCTTTGCTTCTATTCCATTCCATTCCATTACACTTAACTTTGCTTCGCTCCACTCCAAGTTAAAAAAACAAAAAAAAATACACTCCTTTGCTCAATCACCTTACCACCAGAATAGCTCACAAGATCAACCACTACTATCACTCACAAATACAAATCAACACTAGTTGACCATTATACAGCAACAGCTCACACTCAAAACTACCATAGCTAACTACTCAAATATAAGTATTTAACCAACAGAGAACAATCAACATATTCTTTATGTTCACGCCATTGCCTGATTCAATTAAAACATCACTCATACTCATATCCACACCCACTCCACTCACATTAAAATTATCATAATTAACTGAAGCAGAATAATGGCAGCATCGTCGGTATCTCTATCCCATCAGGAACGAACTCCTCGCCGACCATCAACTCCACCACTTTCTACCAATACCAACGCCCCGGCTTCCATTGTGCCCAACCTAAATAATACCAACAGTCATCAGAGTCCAAATACCGATACTGTCTCCGATAATACTATATCAAAACCAAATGGTGGATCAACATTACAATCCCCCTTGTCAACATTCCCATCAATCACCTCACACCATAATGATCCATTGTTGGACCACACCACCGGAGACACCGACAGCGATGGTGCTCACACGACAACAAATCTCACACACGTTACTCCAATTCACACCATAAACGACCACCATTTTGCTACCAAAACCAATTATGTCGAGCGAGTCAAGAGCAATGACTCATACTCTCAACCAATTTCTCCAAGACAATTGTCAACCGACGATTTAAGACACAATTTGATTTATAAAGTGGGACCAACGGGTGGCATCATCATTCCTAAAAAATCGTCCGTATCATCCTCAAGGAAAAGTTCTGCCACGTCATTAATAGACCATAACAATATTCACCACCATCATATTCATAACAATAGCAACAATAGTTGTCAACCGCATTATCTAGGTAACGAAACCATTCCGGAAATGAAAGCTGTTCCTCCAATATCAATATCCATAACAAACGATAAACATCACGAGTATCCTGACCTCGGATCAAAGTCGAGATTACTAAAATTTGCAACAACGACAACAGCAACTATTTCAGCCATTTCGTCCCCAACAACTCCATTGGCAAGATCAAACAGTAGCAATACCACCAACTATTTCCCTAATAAATCATATCAAACATCTCCTGTTATAGAAACAAAACATATTTTATTGGAATACGATCCGATAACCAGGAGAAAAGTGTTGAACACTTATGAAATTTTACGAGAGATTGGTCGAGGTGAGCATGGGAAAGTAAAATTAGCCCGTGATTTGATCAGAAATGAATTGGTGGCCATTAAAATTGTCAATCGCAAATCACGTAAAGAAAGACCCGCATTAAGGTTAAGAAAAGATTCAAACGGTCTTATTATCAATGAATACGAATTGAAAATCAAACGAGAAATTGCCATTATGAAAAAATGTCATCATAAACATGTAGTTGCATTGAAAGAAGTTTTGGACGATGTCAATTCTTTAAAAATCTACCTTGTTTTGGAATATTTGGAAAAAGGGGAAATAAAATGGAAGAGATTATTTTCAGATAAATCCGATTCTGTTGATGGCAAATGTTTTGATGTTGATGATAATGAAATTCCATGTTGTGGAAGTAGAAAAAACAAACTAGCTCAAAAGCAACATAGTTTTTCCCATGAAAGTGACCTATTATCCGATGAATTCTCCCCTAATTTGACATTTAAACAATCAAGAAAGATTTTCCGGGATGTTTTATTGGGGTTGGAATATCTACATATGCAAGGAATTGTCCACCGTGATATAAAACCTGCCAATCTATTAGTATCAGCGGATAACGTTGTCAAAATTAGTGATTTCGGTGTTTCATTTGCTTCTTCCTTGGCAGAAAATGAAGAAGGTCATTTGGTTAATGAATTGGATTTAGCGAAAACAGCAGGAACTCCAGCTTTTTTCGCTCCAGAGTTGTGTCAATTTAGTCCTGATGATGTTTCTGTTTCTGGAGAAAGACGGATGTCTACTAATGTTCAACTAAAGCCACCAAAAGTCGATTATAAGATTGATATTTGGGCATTGGGGGTCACCTTGTATTGTTTATTATTTGGTAAAGTTCCATTTAATGCCGAAACTGAATATGATTTATTCCAAGTTATTGTTAATCAACCATTAGAATTCCCACCAACTATTGAATCATTCAAATCACCTGGCGTGGTTTCTGAAGATGAATTTAAATTGGCTAAGGATTTATTATGTCGAATGTTGGATAAAAATAACAAAACAAGAATTGATATTTGTGATATCAAGGTACATCCATTCACTTTAATGGATTTGGATGATAATATTGATGCATTAAATGAATTATTCTATCAAAATGATACTCCTAAAGAACCTTTGAATTTCAACTTGGATGAGCAGGATATCCTGCAAGAAGAAATTGACAATGCAATCATAGGAATCGGTACCAGATTTAAAAGAAGTTTGGTTAAAGCAATTCGAGCTGGAGGTCTTAAAGATAATGAAATTAAGGATAAATTTGCTGCGTTACACATTGAACATTCCAAGAGTGAAAACAGTGAAGAATCTTCAAGTGGATACTCTAATTTTAATTCCAGTACAAGATTAACCGGGTACAATAATTTTAACAATTCAATGATTTTATCCGAAGGGTTACCATACGTCAACCCAACAGGAACAACAAGCCCACAACAACAACAACAACAACAACAACAATATCAACAGAATCAGCATCAGGGTACACCTTTTAAAATGGGATTTTTACATCTGTCCAAAACTGGTAGTGGTGTTTATGATAAAACCAACCCACATTTCCCATCTGCATTAGCACATCAAATTCCTAACTCATCAACTTCATCCTCGACATCGTCAGTTGCATATCCAAATCAATTTTCAATTATTGGCAATCGTGAGGTAACGACAAGTGTTACTTCCACTACTGCAACAACGGGAACTGCACTTCCTGTTGCTCCTTCTGGCATACCACCAACTGCGGGCAAGAGTTTCCTTCAAGATATGATTGAAAGTCACAGCAATTCATCAAGTAGAAGAGGTAGTTCAGCAGGAATATCTGTATCTGAAGCCCCACAAATTGAAACGAAGAGAAATGTTGGAGGTGATTTATATTTGATCAATCAATCTGCTGTTGAAACAATCAAAGGACTTAAACTTGAAGATGATAAGCGAAGAAGATCGAGTATTTTCTCTCTTCATGGAGGACAATCACAACAACAACAACAACAGCAACAACAAATACAACCAACATCTACCAAATGTTCCTTATCACATGAGTCTCCTATGTCTGCGGTTTCACCAGTTCAACAACAACCACAACAACAACACCACCAACATCAACACCAGCATCAACATCAACATCAACATCAACCAATACAGAATTATACTAACGTTGCTGCGCCAATTCCTGTTCCAGCAGTTAGTAAATCCACCAATAATGGAGGTAGTCAAATGTTTGGTAATTTCCTTCTTGCTAATCAGGATACTGACAGTAAACCATCTTTGAAAATTGGACCAATTGGAGGTATTTCAAGCGATGATAAACTTCATGATGAATCAATCATGTCATTGCCATTGAGTGAAAGTTTTGCTTCATTAGATAGTATCAATGATGATTACTTGACATTGAAATACCAAGAATACACTAGAAGTAGAAAAGATCTTGTCAAGTCGGAAATGAAAGGAGCTACTTCAGATTTAGCAGGTGGGGAATCTGGTTATCCGGAACGTCGAAAATCAAGTTTATCGGATTCTGATATTCATCAAATTGAAGATCAATATAATTTCAACAATCCAGGAGATGATGGTGCTAATACAATTACAGAAAAATTCAAAGCGTTCAATTTAAGTAACCTGATGAAGACTGGTACAACAGGAAATGGAACCAATGGACACAACGTTAATGCACCTAGAAGAGCTAATTTTTTCAGCAACCGTAATGGTAGAGAAGTAAAGGGGATGACTTCAGATGAAGATCCAATTGCGCCAGCCTCATCGAATAGATATGCAGGTCATGATTCATATTCTTCATATTCATCAACAGGTAGTTCTGATAGTGGTGATATTGAAGAAGAAGAAGAAGATGAGGAATCGGATGAAGAGAATTTAACATTGGCCTTTCAATCTAAAGTTGCTCCCGTTTCAAGAGCAAATTTCTTGTCATTAACTGGTCGAGCCAAATCACATGATTCTAAGTTGCCGACACTAGGATCAACCAATAACAACAACAACAGTAATGGATCAAATTATGGTTTCCAATCACCAATTATTTTTCAAAATGGAATACCCGAATTTGAATTTGAAGATGTTCCTGATGGATTAATTAATGAAGATAATGACAATGACATTACAGCCGATGCAGGTTATGGATATTATGATAATAGTTCAATAGCACCAGTTATTTCCACAAATGTGTCAACCACTACCCTAACTACAGATATGAATAAATCAGAATCGATTGAAACCAAATTAGGAGTACCTTCAACATTACAAGATAATGCTGTCAAGATATCATCTCCATTGAATCCAAAAACCGCAGCATCAACGACCGCTATCAAACCAGCAGCAATGATGAAAGAACGCCAGAAATTTTTAAGAGAAAATGTATGTAATAATCAATTTAACAATCATTACAAAAAGGGTCCAGTTTATTCGCCATTCCCCAAAGCTAAACATTTAGATAATGATGAAAAAATGATTGTTCAAGAATCGGAAAATAAGTATTTACTGAATAGACCTAATTTCTTTAGATCAAATTCAGTAACTGTTGGTTTATTGCAACGTCATAATAGTTCAAACACCACCAATAACTGTAGTGCTGCTGGTGATGTTACTGATAATAATGGTAAAGATATTAACAAGGAACAAAAGGTTGAAAAATAAGTAGATTGTATTATGAAAAGTAATTGAATTTACAAATTCTATCTTTATTGTGTATATATGATGATTACTGTAGATCATGTGATTGTTTATCATGTGTAAACTAACACGTGATGATAACCACGTCACATATTTTTTATATTTTTATTTTTTTTTTTGGGGGTTTTCTTTATCGCCCCTCTGTGTTTGTTTCTTTTCTATAATTGACTCTTTTTTTTTTTTCTTCCTACTGATTTGTAATACACTGCAACCAAAGATATCACTACCGGTGCCACCACCATCTTTCCTTCCCATTACATTCATTCCTATTTCAACTTCATTGAAGGTGAATTAGAAA
>JAJLZW010000007.1:59032-165541 GCA_030572435.1 Candida labiduridarum
GCCCCCTTTTTTTTTTTTTTTTATTATCTCCCTCCCACCTTCCAGTTCCCCACCACCACCACCGCCAACGCCAACGCCAACGCCACTACGACGATACCCATAATATATATTGGGAGAGAAAGAGAGATACCAGATCTTTGTTTAAAGAAACTTTTTGTTGATAGAATAAGATAATGTCAAGACCACAACAGCGAATACCTCACCAAGAGGGTAATCCTGGCAGAGACGTAGCCGCGCTAGATATAGGAGTGAGAACAGGAGCACCAGGAGGAGGAGGAGGAGCAAGACGTTCTTCTGGCAACCCTTCTAATTCAGTTGCCACCACAGTATCAAGCACAAGTACCAGCAACAGTTCATCAAGTAATAATAGTAATGGCAACGCGGAATACATTGGGGTTTATAAAATCGGTCCCGAGATTGGTAAAGGATCATTTGCCACGGTTTATAAATGTATCAATACTACCAATAATAAAGCTGTGGCTATTAAATCAGTATATCGATCCAAATTAAAATCCAAAAAACTTATTGAAAATTTAGAAATTGAAATCCTGATTTTGAAAAATATGAAACATCCCCATATTGTTGGATTATTGGATTATAAGCAAACTTCAAGTTATTTCCATCTTGTTATGGATTATTGTTCCATGGGTGATTTATCATATTTTATAAGAAGAAGAAATCAATTGGTTAAAACCCATCCTGTGATTTCTAGTTTATTACAACGATATCCATCACCTGAAGGATCACATGGATTGAATGAAATTTTAGTACTTCATTTTTTAAAACAATTATCATCAGCATTAAGTTTCTTGAGAAGTAAAAGTTTGGTACATCGAGATATCAAACCACAGAATTTGTTATTATGTCCTCCAGTTCATTCTAAAAAAGAGTTTATAGATGGTGAATTTGTTGGTATGTGGGAATTGCCAATTTTGAAAATTGCCGATTTCGGATTTGCGAGATTTTTACCATCAACATCCATGGCAGAAACCTTATGTGGTTCACCACTCTATATGGCACCAGAGATTTTACGGTATGAGAAATATAACGCCAAGGCTGATTTATGGTCTGTTGGAGCAGTATTGTATGAAATGACGGTTGGTAAACCACCGTTTAAAGCTGGGAATCATATCGAGTTGTTGAAAAACATTGAAAAGGCAAATGATAGAATCAAATTCCCTAGTGCTGCTCAAGTTCCAGAATCATTAAAATTATTAATTAAATCATTATTAAAATATAATCCAACTGAAAGAATATCCTTCAATGAATTCTTTAGTGATCCTTTGATAACGGGCGATTTAGAAGAAACTGATGAACCTTTGGAAACTTCTGAAATGGATGAAAATTTATTCATCAGTGAATACATCAGTCCGATTAAACCTTCTGAAAGATCTCAGTTTATTAATCCAATACCTTTAACTCCAATTGTGAAAGAAGAAGAGATAAATGAAGAAGAAGTAGAAGAAACGATTAAAAGACCAATTAGGAGCCCTTCTCCGAGAACGGAAGTAACGCCACCACTTGTACAGGATAGTCAACCAGCGAAGGAACAGATCAAAGAAAGTCACAGAGATGACTTGGTATTGGAAAAAGATTATGTTGTCGTTGAACGTAAAGAATTTGTTCATGACTTATTTGATAAACTTCCAACAACTACAACTAACACCAATACGGCCATAACCGATAATAATAATAATATTGCTTTCGGTGCAACTAGACAAAGAAGAACTTCATCAACAGGAAGTAATCGAAGACCAAGTTTTACTGAAAGAAAAATTTCGATTTCTCCAAGCAATGCATTGAGCAAAGCTTTGTTTTTAGCCAGTCATAAATTATTTGGAATAGCCTCTGGTAACAATCAACAAATCCCAAATTCATCTACCCCCGTTTCTGCAATCGCTGAAAATGACAATGATGATGATTTGATATATGGTACTGGAGCCGGCGCAGAAATCGCAGTAACTGCAATTGTCAGCGCCACTACGAACAGTTCCAACACTGATGAAATGGTTTTACTGAGATTGGAAAAGCTTGCCAATATGGCACATTCTGTCAAGACATTGGCTGATGTTAAATATAAGCAAGTAGTTCCATCGCCGCCATCTTCCGACACAATTGAGGATGAAGAAGAAATTGGATTACCGGATGAGATTGTCCATAAAATAGCGGAAGATGGGATGAAATTATACGATAAAGCATTATCATTATTAGCCAAAGGAATGAATATTTCTGGCAAATGTGATTCTCAATTATATGATATTTGTTTACAAAGATTTCAAATATTAAGTGAAATGGCTCCTCCAATAGTTCAAGAATCATCTTCATCACCATCACCATCAACGTCGTCGTCGTCATCAGACACAGCAGATATTTTACTTTATCAACGTGCCATTCAAATAGCTAGAGAATCTGCTATTTCTGAAATCAATAGAAAAGATGTGAAAAATTGTTTGATTTCTTATACTACTGCCTATTATATGTTATTATCAGTACTTGAATCGGATAATTTATCAGATTCGGAAATTACTGAGATTAAAAAGATTGTAGATAAAATATTAAATAGGATACATATGTTAAACAAATAAATGGTTTTTTTTTTCTGTATATATAAATTGAAATAAAACATGATAAGACTCAAGTGGGGGGAAAAATATTTTTCCGACGAAATTCGCAACAATTTTGATGCAAAAAAAAAACGGGAGTATACTTTAAATCAAATAGAAACAACATGAAAGGAAATATGACTCTTAAAGTATTCTGCTGGAATTTTTAATGTATCTAAATTTTTATGGCTAATTTTATAATATCAAATACAAGCGAGTGTTGCAATGTAGTATTTTTCAAAAAAAAAAAACTAAGAATCTCCTTTGGAAGCTGTTCCCTAAACGTCCATTGTATAGAAAATGAACTGATCAAGAAATATATTCCATTGTTTATACTCATCTATTTTTCCTATATGCTTGAAAACTTATTAATATCCTTGCAGATTGTGATAACTTTGATTTTTGACCTTTCGCCTGGTGGAAAAAGAAATCGTAAATATCAAAATTGATTCCCACTTATGCCACCTCCTACATTTGCCAAACCTTTAAAATTTAAGATTACAGGCAATTGCTTGAATATTTCAAAGGTTAATATTGGAAAAGCATTCTCAGCTCGGAGTATGTTTTGAACAATTTTGGGGATTACTCCCTAATTAGAAATCTTTATTTAACAATAAAAACTAAAAAAAAGTAATTGCATCTAAAACATGCCATAAATTAATGCAATTGACAACCACAAAATTCTGGACTCAAAAAATTCAACGTCAATGAAATCAGATAACTAATTGGGTTATTGTTAACCGTACTAGCCACAAGTATATGTGGTTAGAGAGATCAATTAGCCACGTTGTTTCTTCTTTGATTGGTTTTTTTTTCTTTCCCTTTAATATCAATATGAATTGAAATGAATTTTAATCAGAGGAACATACAGCAAGAATAAGGACATTGCTTCAGGCATTATGTGGTAAATCTATAAATTTTTTTGAAAATATTACACAAAATTGTGATTAGTTTAATTACATTTAATTATTGGCTAAGAGTTTGTGTAACTCGTCCATCAAATTTTCAATTCGGATAACCAAATATCCTACTGCTCCAACTTAAAGGCTACGACGGAAGTTGTCATGAAGTGTATAGCATATTGCAAATTGGACGTGTACAGGTATGTTGATGGATTGCTGTCCTCCTTTCCCCCCTATTTTTGAAGCGACCTCCAAAAGTGTATAAATACTCAAGGAATTGGCACTATTTTGAAAAGGATTGTTATATTTATCAAAAAACAACAAATTTTCTTTACTTTTAAAACAATTCCTTAGCTTTCAAATATGATATTCTCCATTGCTGCTACTTTATTTTTTGTTGGTTCTGCATTAGCGGACACGGTTGGATTCCAAATTAAACAAGAACTGGGTCCTTTCGATGGTGTCATGGTTTCTATACCAATTAATAGTAACCGCGATCGTTTATACGTTGCTAATGATTACACCGATTCCATGTACCTTAAGGAAAATTATAATGACACCTCCAACACCACCATTCTTTCAACTTTTGAAAAACCTGCACGATTCGTCAATGTTGATTCGGATGGTTTCCTTATTTTGTCCAATCAAGCTTACCAATTTAATGATTCTTTCGAAACTCCAAATTTGCAAAACGTCTTTGTTAACAATATTGATACTTTCTTTCTTGTTGCAAATGATATTGGAAGCTACGATGTTCAAGTTCTGGATGTGGGTCCAGAAGGAAGTATTCCTGTTTATCTTGGACAAATGGGGGTTGCTACTATGGTCAAGAGAAATAAAGGATATATGTTGATGAGAAAGTTATAAAGAAAACAAGAAGACTTTACCATGGTGGTTCATAAATTCCTAATTAGCTTTTGGTAGTTATTTACTCAGATGAATATATATTGTCGCCTAAAATAACTAGGACAACAAAAATTGAAGATCTGACACGTGATATACGGTGACTTCGTTAAGTTGGATCCAGATTGAGTAAATACGTAAGAAAAGACCGAAAAGTAATGGTATCGACAACGTTTTCCTTTGATTCTTGTTTTCCAAAAAGGAACATTTCTAATGCAGTCGTGCAATAACCAGATTTCGAGATAAGAAATCATCGTTTTGTAATACATCAAGATCCAATTTATCAGCCAATTCTAGTCCCCCCGTTAACTTATCACGTGAGTATCTTTGAAAGCTTATGACATGGAACATTGGAAGAGTTGGAATTAATCTGTTTATGTATATGATTGAATATTTTCAACACATCCAATTCGATTCAATCACGATAAAATAACTCCCGAATCTGTCACATTTACCAATTCACCACTCCTTCCCTGTACTGAGCTTTTATCATAACTTAGTTTAAACCAGTCTTATATCGTATTTCGTTTTTATTTCTATTCCCAAATCAACGATAACCTTTCTGTCTTTTAATGAAATTATTTAGACCCAGGAAAGCTCCTTTACCAGTTTTACATTATCAATTGAGATGCAATTAATTGATACACGTATATTTTCGACTTACATCAACAACCTTACTCGATTCCTCTTCAAGACGGTAAACTTTGAATGCCTGAAGGGTACCTTAACTAAACGAAAGATATATTTTACGCTTAAATATTGCTCTGGAAGTCAATTTATTTCTACATGAATGTAGAGTTTTTTAAATATTGATAGCTACGGCAAACAGCCATGGTGTGGCTAGTACCCCGTACTATCAAACCCGAGTCAAAACTCATCGCTCATTTTCTTCTCGCACTGTAACATTCTAAATTGTCGCAGCGAAAAGAAAAAAAAAAAACAAAAAAAACCAGGAGCAGAAACGGTAGAGGAAGATTTAAATTTTTCGCATCGACCAACAATCTCATCACCATCACATCTCACCAGTACCCATCACCATCTTCGTAGAAGATAGATACTATCCCACAACACTCACACACATTACAAAACATGTCCTTGAATATACTTGTTATTGGTAACGGAGGTAGAGAACACGCAATTGTTTGGAGATTATTACAATCCCCAACCGTTGAACACATCTACGTCACTCCAGGTAACGGAGGTACCATTAGTGAATCCGAAAGTTCTAAAGTCACCAACGTTCCAATAAGTTCATCTCCAAAGGATTTTGAAAAATTACAAAAATTTGCTGTCGAGCACAAGGTCAATTTGGTTATCCCAGGTCCGGAACAACCTTTGGTTGACGGTATTGCCGATGTCTTTTACCAAGTTGGTATTCCAGTCTTTGGTCCAAGTTCAAAAGCCGCCAGAATGGAAGGATCTAAGGCTTTCTCTAAAGAATTCATGGATAAACACAATATCCCAACTGCTAGATTCCAAAATTTCACCGATGTCAGCAAGGCTAAGGAACACATTCAAAGTATCGATTACAAGATCGTCTTAAAAGCCGATGGTATCGCTGCTGGTAAAGGTGTCTTGATCCCAGAAACCACTGAAGAAGCCTTGCAAGGATTGAACGAAATTATGGTTGACAAAAATTTCGGTTCTGCTGGTGATGAAATCGTCATTGAAGAATTTTTGGAAGGGGACGAATTGAGTATATTGACCATCACCGATGGTTACTCATTCTATAACTTGCCAGCTGCCCAAGACCACAAGAGAATTGGTGATGGCGATAAAGGTTTGAACACCGGTGGTATGGGTGCTTATGCTCCAGCTCCAATTGCTACACAAGAAGTCTTGAAGAAAATCAATGAACAAATTATAAAACCAACCATTGATGGTATGAGAAAAGATGGTTTCCCAATGTGTGGTGTCTTATTCACTGGTATCATGTTGTCTCCTTCTAAAGAACCAAAAGTTTTGGAATATAACGTTAGATTCGGTGACCCAGAAACACAAACCGTTTTACCATTGTTATCAGACGACACTGATTTGGCCCAAGTCATGTTGGCTGCCGCTCAACACAGATTGGATTCCGTCACCATCGGCACCAAACCATTATACTCAACCACTGTTGTCATGGCTGCAGGAGGTTACCCAGAAGCTTACGGCAAAGGTGATGAAATCACCATCAAGAAGCCATTGCCACAAGATACTTATATTTTCCATGCTGGTACTGCTTTGAACGAGGAAGGTAAAATCGTCACTTCTGGTGGTAGAGTTATTGCTTCCACTGCTATTGCTGAAACCTTGAGACAATCCGTCGACAAAGCATATGTTGGTGTTAACGAACACGTTTCATTCAACAAGAAATACAACAGAAAAGATATTGCTCACCGTGCTTTCCGTGATGCTGATAAATCTGCCTCCGCTGGTGGAGTGACCTATGCCGACTCTGGTGTTTCTGTTGACAATGGTAACTTGTTTGTTGAAAACATTAAAGCCATGGTTAAATCCACTTCTAGATCTGGTGCCGATTCTGATATCGGTGGATTTGGTGGATTGTTCGACTTGAAAGCTGCTGGATACAACACCGACGACACTTTGTTGGTTGCTGCCACCGATGGTGTTGGTACCAAATTGAGAATTGCCCAAATTATGGATACCCACAACACTGTTGGTATTGATTTGGTCGCTATGAATGTTAACGATTTGGTTGTCCAAGGTGCTGAACCATTGATTTTCTTAGATTATTTCGCTACCGGTAAATTGGATATCGCAATTGCCGCTCAATTCGTTGAAGGTGTTGCCAATGGTTGTAAACAAGCCGGTTGTGCTTTGGTTGGTGGTGAAACTTCCGAAATGCCAGGTATGTACGATGAAGGTCACTATGATACCAACGGTACTGCAGTTGGTGCGGTTTTGAAAAACAAGATCTTGCCTCAAATCAACAATATGAAAGCTGGTAATGTGTTGATTGGTTTAAGATCAGACGGTATCCATTCTAATGGTTTCTCATTGGTGCGTAAAATCATCGAAATCAGTGACTACGAATACCAATCACCAGCCCCTTGGAAACAAGGTTCTACAATTGGTCAAGAGGTTTTGGTACCAACCAGAATTTATGTCAAACAATTGTTGCCAAGTATAAATGAAGGCTTATTGTTAGGGTTAGCTCATATTACTGGTGGTGGTTTGGTTGAAAACATCCCTCGTGCTTTACCAAAGCACTTACAAGCTAAAGTGGATATGAACAGCTGGGAAGTTCCAGAAATCTTTAAATGGTTCGGTAAACAAGGTAAAGTTCCTTACAGTGATATCTTGAAAACTTTCAACTTGGGTATCGGAATGGTTTTGATTGTCGAAAAAGAGAATGTTGATAAAGTCTTGAAGAGTTTAGATGCAGCTGGTGAAAAAGACGCTGTTGTTATTGGGGAATTGGTTGACAGAAAAGCTAATGAACCAGGGTGTGTTGTTGACAACGTTGATGGATTATATTGAAGATGAAAGGTCTTCTTCTTGAGTTATTATATAAATCTTAAAATAAAAAGAATAAATTAAATTGAATGTGAATATGGTTTTCGAACCTTTGTAAGATGAGTAGAATAGCCAAGTAAAAAAACTTTCTTATATTTTTTTTTTTGCAGTAACTTTTCTTGGACTATCGGCTCGTGTGAGGCGTAATTAATACCAATTTAATTGGCCACCAACGTGCTTGAAACCATGAATAATAATTCGTTTGGGCTTGTTGTATTAAGTTGCTACAGCTTTTGGCAATACCAGAAGATGTTGAAACGGTTGCATTTTGTGACACATATAGTCCAACTTGCTTGCTGCAGTCCAGGTTTAGCGGTTGCATCGAACTGCCATCAAGTTGTTTTTTTTCCCTCTCTCTCTTTCTTCCTTTGTCGTTGTAGTGGGGGACGAATTGTGCGATATCATGTGTATTGTGATAATCCAACTGATACAACTTTTTCTCGTTTCCTGTACGAATGGAAGATAATTAAAAACGTCCACAGCTTTTGAGCCCATACACAATATGTGCCTAACTTTTTTTTGTTCTTATTTTTGTAGTAATTTAGTAAAAGACATAACCTGATAATTTTAATTTGTTTGCTATCACAACAATACAAACTTTAAAAATACAATGCGATTATGCTTTTGCCCCATTAAAGAAAATACGTCTTCTACCAAGAAATTAGCAATGAACTCCAAGGGATACTAATAAATTAATTAAGTGAGTGTGTTCGCTTGTATGCTTGTTTGCCTTATTTTTTTTTTCTCTTTGACAAGTCGTTAAAAATCCCTGTGGGAACTGGCAAATGGGTCTCATCTCTCGGTAGGCGTCCATTTTGGGAAATCGATTCCCGGATTATTTTTGTTCTTCATAGCAAATTGGTTGAAATTGCCAATAAGCGATATTTGGTGTTCCGTGCCAAAGAATTTTGACCATATATCTTAATTTACTTCCTAATAATTCTGCCATTAAAAAACTTTATCACACCAGAAAGCATTGTGTGTATGTGGACAAAATTATTTGCAACGATTACAAATCAACCATGGAACAATAAAAAAAAAAAGAAAAATGAAAAAGAAATTTTTTTCTTATAAGTATATTACTACCACACCTAATTTTCTTTTTCCAAATTAGAATTTTTGCTTGTTTCCCCTTCCATCTTTTTGTTTAGTTCTATTCCCATAGCAATAGTCAACTGTACTGCTTCTCATTAGGATGGGTTTATTGTCGCTTGGTACACCTTTAAGTTGGGATGAGTCTAAGAAGCACAACGAACATGTTAGAACTAATGGTATTTCCCAATTGATTAACATCTTTAATCAACACGGAGCAAGGGAGGATGATCGATTTTTATGGGGGGATGAAGTTGAGTACATGCTAGTCGATGTCAACGAAAAGGATCACACGGCAAGATTATCAATTGACAAGGACTACATCATAAACGACCTAAATGACCCAGACAAGCTATTACCATTAGCGGAAGCGAAAAATGTCAGCTACCACCCGGAATACGGTAGATTCATGGTTGAATCAACTCCTGGGAAACCTTACAATGGTAATTTGTTACTGGATTATTTATATGTCGAACAAAACATGAAGGACAGACGTGTGGTATGCCAAGATAACTTGCCTTCCTCTGTCATGTTATTGACCTTGACAAGTTTTCCAAGAATGGGATGCAATATATTCACGTCACCACCCGCAAAGGCAAATGGACCTGCATCCCAATCTTTGTTTTTACCTGACGAAATTATCAATCGTCATGCAAGATTCCCCACTTTGACTGCCAATATCAGAAGAAGAAAGGGTCACAAAGTGTCCATCAACTTGCCAATATACCCTGACAAATTTACTAAGCTATTGGATGACTCAATTCCAAAAGACAGAGAGTTGTTTGACAGCGACAAAGAGCCATGGATTGGTGCTTCAAAACCAGGATATATCTATATGGATTCAATGGGGTTTGGAATGGGTTCCAGTTGCTTACAAATAACCATGCAAACTAAGAACATCAGTGAGGCGAGATACCTTTATGATACATTAGCACCTTTGGCACCAATTATGTTGAGTTTGTCAGCAGCTGCTCCTATTTTCAAAGGGTTCTTGGTGAACCAAGATGTTAGATGGAATGTTGTTAGTGGAGCCGTCGATGACCGTACCTTCATTGAGAAATGTCAAGAACCATACCCAGGGTACCACCTCTTTGGTGGCTTAGATATTGATGTCAATGACGCGTTGACTATTAATACCCATAAAGTCAGCCAACAAGGCAATTTGGTCGATTTATTCACAAAAGACGGCAAGCCTATCCAAAGAGTTCCGAAGTCAAGATACGACTCTATTGACAATTATTTGTGTGACAGGGATTATGATACCAAATACTTCCAAGACAACTACAACGATTTGAATGCACCAATAAACGAAAAAGTATTCCAACGTTTAATCGAAGAAGGCAAATTGGACAAATATATGGCCAATCATTTTGCACATTTATTTATTCGTGATCCATTGGTGATATTCAGTGAAAGAATTGATCAGGACAACACTTTGGAGAACGACCACTTCGAAAATATTCAAAGTACCAACTGGCAAACCTTAAGATTTAAGCCACCCGCATTATACACCAAAAATACCAATTTACAAGACAAGCCGGGTTGGAGAGTGGAATTTAGACCTATGGAAATTCAGTTGACTGATTTTGAGAATGCAGCATATTCCACCTTTATAACTTTGTTATCGAAAGCTATCTTGAAATACAAGCCAAATTTCTATATTCCATTACTGAAGGTTGAAATAAATATGAAATTGGCTCATAAGGTTGACTCTGTGTTGAATGACAAGTTCTGGTTCAAATCGTTTGATTCTTGGAATTTAGATCCGCACGACTTTACCGAATACGGCTTTGAATGGTTGGACAGATTTATCGACGGTGTAGGTAACCACAATGGAAACGGTGCACATATGAATGGATCCACCAATGGAGCCAACGGCAGTATACTCAATGGTTCAAAGTTACCACAAGGATGCGATGGGAAGACAGTGGAAGAAATTAACGATGTGGACGATCACGGCATAGATCAAAGATACAGCATCTGTCGAATAATCAATGGTTGCGACAAGTTCCCAGGTTTGATCAAGTTGGTTATTAAGTTAATTGCTACTGAGTTGATTCCACAGGCATTGGAAAGTTCCTCCAAGGAACAAGTAATTGAAGAAGTAACCAGATTGAAATACTATTTGTACTTGATTGCAGCAAGAGCAAGTGGTGAGATTCCCACAACTGCACACTGGATCAGAAACAAGGTGACAAGTCATAAAGAATATAAGCACGATTCGAAAGTTTCTGAGGAGATAAATTATGATTTAGTTCAAGATTGCATTAACATTACGGATTTAAACGATAGACAGTTGATAGAAGGTTTGTTCGGAAATGAGATAACTGAACATTTATTTGCATCAAAGTAAGGTTAGAACACCATTGAAGTGGAGTGGGCAGTTACAAGCAGATCTTTTCTCACATCATTTACGTGTTGGGTTTGTCTTTTTGTCATTGGTTTTTTGTAGTTTTTAATTTTTAGTGTTGATTTGGTTTTTTTTGTAATTTTTCCTTCTCGTTTATTTATTGGTTTGATGTAAGTATCCAAATACATACAATGACAAAGATGTAGATAAAAGGATGGGTTGGATACTCGTGGCATTTAAACCTTGATTTTTGCCAATTTTTCAAAATTTTTTTTGTTGGTTTGGCAACACGATTGGCAACCAACAATTAAAGAAGAATTGAATGGTCAGGTGACCCGGAAATGTGGGGACCATAGTATGCAGGAAGGTAACTTTTTTTTTTCTTCTTCTTTATGTTATTGTTGCTAATGCTTTTGCTGTCACCGCTTCCATAAATTCATGACCGCGTTCCAAAATTTCAGGTTTCAGGCGAGGTGTGTGAATTGTCCGGCGGCCAGAAAAAAAAATCACGAAAAAAAAAAAACAAACGACGATCGACGAGAAAGAATCCTTCTTCCATCAAGCCATTTTTTTTTTTTAGCAGTACAGCCTAGGAAACTATAAACAAAAAGTTTAATCCATATTCACGTAAACATAAAAAATATTAGTGATACAGTTTGGTTATTCCATCTTTAAAGCAAAACCAAACCAGAAAAGAACAATTTTAGATTTTTCATTTAGTTCCGCTTCGATTTTTCAACATTCTTCCATTATTTCCAATATCTATTCCGTTTAGCCTCGGTCTTTAATACTGAGAAAAAGAAATAACTATAGACATCTACAAGTACCCATAGTCCCTAATTTTTTCAAACCAATCACATCGGAATGGGTTTATTAGACAACTTTAAGGCGTTTGTTCATTCCATTACGACCGATGATCACTATGCTTCGTATGATTCTTCTTATAGAAATAGTTCCAGCAATGACACAGCCGACACTCAAGGTTCTCTTGGCAATGGATCAACCATTCGTTTGAACAACGACTTGAACGGCTCCCAGAATTCATTGGACAACTCTGCTGGTGCAGGTTTCTACAGACCAGGTATGAAGTCTTCCCAACAAGATTTGCCATTACAAAATTTAAGCTCGGACGGCCAACCCCCATTACCTTCAATAGACTCTTTATGGGACAGAATCGAGTACTGGATTGAACAGGAATATCCTGAATTGGAAGATAATTTAAATGATGGTGTGACTACTGCGGATTTAAACGAATTTATCCAAGATTTGCAAGTTGGCAACTCCCGAAGCTTACCAGATGACTTCAGAGAATTTTATAAACGCCATGACGGTCAATTGCGAGGTGGCCAACCTACGGGATTGATTATGGGATTGGTTTTATTGGATTTGGAAGCTATCATTGAAGAGAAGATGTTGTGGACCAAAGTTGCGCAAAGATTAGAAACTCAATACTATATGGCTCAGCACCAACAAAGACAACAAAACGTCACCAAGGAAGGAAGCAGTAGTAGCAACACAACCGGACTGGTAAATAACTCATTCATAGCTAACCAAAGATCTATACCTCCAAACTCCATTCAACCATATTATTATCACAAAGGTTGGGTGGTTTTGTTGAAGGATAATATCGGAAATCAAATTGCCATGGATCTCTCACCAGGTCCAAATGGTTCCTGGGGGCAAATAATATTGTTTGGACGTGATTTTGATACTAAATTGGTTATTGCTTCTAGTTTACAAGAATTTATCTTTGGATTTGTAAGTGACTTGGAACAAGGGAATTTCCAAATTGACTCCAGCGAATATCAAGAGCAATTGGGCTTCTTATCGAACGACAGAAATGGCGATTATATGATTGGAGACGAAGATGAGGATCAAGGTGAATTGAGTTATTTTGATAAGGACGGACAAGAGTTTGGTAAGAATGTGCTTAGAGGTAGAATGAATTACATTGAAGTGTTAAAGAGAAGAGCATTGAAGAAATACGGATTGTCTGAAACGTTTGAAACTACATTTATTCCTCAAAGACAACCAAAGAAACAACAACCACAACCACAGAAATCAAACTCGGGTTCCAACACTCCGATTTTGAGTCAATCGAGAAACGTTTCCGCTAGTAATTTGAAAAAGACGAGCAGCAATGGAAGCGCCAACAAACCTGCTTTTTCGAGTCCATTGGCTAATGCTGATACGTCATCCAGTTCATTCACAGTCCCAAAGGAAACTATAATCGATGGTAAGACCAGCGCCAGTAAAGAAACTGAGGACCCAAAGATAGAGTCCAAACCACAAGAAGAATCTATTGATCCAATTTCAAATGATGAAATTAAGCTAGACACCAAGGAAGAAGAAAAGAAACAAGGGGAACAAAAAAAAGTAGAACAAAGTCAACCAAACGAGGAAGTTCCAGCAGAGGTTCCGATTGAAGAAGAAGTACCAGAAGAGGTTCCAGTTAAAGAAGAAAACAAGGAAGCTCAAGTTGAAGGAGATAAACCAATTGAACCAGCTGGTAACGAATCGAAAGAAGATAAAACTATAGAAGATGATGCAAAAGCAGTTACCGATGGCTTAAAAGAAGTTGAGTTGTAGAATATTGCTCCGAAACGTCATAGTAAAACCAATATAGGGTATATAAGTTTACGACATAAATTATTTTGATTGATTTTTTTTTTTTCAATATTAGCTGTTGTTTACACTGTAAAGAGGTTGCGATTTCTTGCGTATACAGTCTTTTTTTTTATTACTTAAACCAAAGCCGGAACTGGATATGACAAAAGTAATTGTACGATCGACCATTCTATTTAGCTGTGCATATGTACAATTAGTCTTGTCCATATTAGTTTTAACAATTAGGTCAATTGGCTCACAAAAAGAAAAAAGACTGTATATTTCTTCGACCAATTTTATTTTTTTTATGCCGTGTGCTTTTGTCTTTAAATCGTAAACATCAATAAACCACACCACGAACATGGATTCTTCTGGGTTCTGGGATCAACATGGTCATCAGAACGTTGGCTGGTCCCAACATGAAGTTCAATCACAACGTGAATTATCACAGGACGAAATACGAGAATCAATCCTTCTGTCGACCACCGCAGATCAAAATCTCCATCATACTCATTTAATCAATGCCATCGATGAAGAAAATAGCAATTATAGTGGTCTTCGTGAAGACATAAATCTCGATCTAGTTGACATGGATGACGAAATTGAAGACGAAGAGTTTCTTGATGGGAATATGCGTATCCGTCCGTCGGGCATGAGTTTGGATGATGACGTTTCGGAAGATGAAGAAAATGATGAGGACCATATAATAGAGGATCAAAGTAACCGATCGTCTAACGTCAACAATAACAGTGGACATCCACAACCAAGTTTGGAACAAATACAACGAGTTTACTATTTGAAAGGATTACAGGAATTAGAAACGTTGCAATTGTTTGATTTGTCACCGTTGGCGAATTGGAGGTTGAGTTCTTGGAAGCAAGGATACGGAATGAAACAATTACGTGATGACTCGCCCGACACGTACTGGCAAAGTGATGGAAGTAATAACGGGAATAGTCACAACAGTGGGGACAACAATTCAAATCAACAGCAACAACAGCAACAACAACAAAACCCAAATAATAGCATGCTATTAAACCAATTGTCACATCCACATTCAGTTACAATCCAGTTTTCGAAAAAAGTTGCCCTTGAAAGAATATCAATTTTCACAAACTATTCTCTAGATGAGAGTTACACTCCCTCAAAAATCAAGATTATGGCGGGGAGCTCCGAAGGATGGGATTTGATTGAAGTCTGCACTGTTAGTTTTGATCAGCCGATAGGATGGTCTCATATTATTTTTAATGGAATAAGAAGTGACAGTGTATTGAAATGTTTCCTAATCAAGATTATCATATTGGCTAATCACCAAGAGGGTAAGGATTCTCATATCCGAGCAATCAGGTGCTTTGGCAAGAAACCAAACATGTCCGGAATTGGTGGTCACAATGTTGTAAGCAACAGCAAAGAGCTCCCGTATAATATTAGTCATAACGATTCGTTGCACCACTCTGATTTGTTGCGAGATTTAAGTTTAGCAACTGGAGGAGTGGGCTCGAGTAATATGTCCGGCTTTCTGTTAAATAATAGAACAGTGCTGGGAATAACAGACCGAGGGCATATGGTGGAGGAAGACGAAGACCAAGAAGGAATCCACGGCAACATATATAGAGGAGCCGAAGACGGAACAAGTAGTGGAAACACAAATACTGAAGAGAGTGAGAAGATTATCAACAACGTATCGAACGTGATCGGGTTCAACTCTGGATTTCAAAGTCTAGAGCTAAAAAGTATATCGTCAATAAGATAAACTAGAAAAAAAAAACTACGTACAAAATCTAAATAAATTATTTAGCATCGATTTTCAATGAGAAATCAACGGTTCCAACACCTTGATGAATGGAAGATGTGGAGTAAATATCAATGTCGTTACTCAAATAAGAACTCAAGTTCTGTAAAGTCAAACCGCCGGAACATTCCAAAAGGAAAGCCTTGTTAGTTCCTTCGTATTTCTTTCTCAAAGATTGAGCAACTTGACGTAACTCGTCACCACTGAAGTTATCCAACATTATAACATCAGCACCAGCATCAATGGCTTCTTGTGCGTCTTTTTCATTGCTCACTTCAACTTCTACTTTAACGGCAAACCCACACACGGATTTAGCCTTTTGTACAGCCTTGGTGATACTTCCAGTGGACATGATATGGTTATCTTTCAACATAACCATGGAACTCAAATCATATCTATGAGTATCAACACCACCGATCAACATGGCGTATTTTTCCAATTGTCTTAAACCTGGAGTAGTCTTTCTGGTCCCAGCAATGATCCCTGTGTATCCGCTTTCATCAGCCAATTTCTTAGTTTTATATGATTGGGTGGCAACACCAGATGCACGAGCTAATAAGTTCAAAGCGGTTCTTTCTGCCAATAAAATGTTAGCTGCAGAACCTTTGACTTTACAAACAACAATCTTACCACCTGCCTGGGCAATTTCACTTTCAGATATGAATTGTCCTTCGCTGAACATCCATTTATGTTGTAAATTACATTGATGGAAAACTTCATTAACGAATGGAATACCACAGATCACACCAGCCTGTTTCATATAAAGAGATCCGGTTTCCGGGGTATTACCAACAACAAATCCACCAAAATCAAATGATGGGACATCTTCAGTTAAGTAGTCGGTGATTTTTTGTTTCCAATTACCACTAACTGGTAATAAATTTGCATATTCCATGGCCATGTCTGTATTATTCATCTATCGAATATTAATCTCGGGGGAAGGATGAAAAGGAATGAAAAATGTGGGAAAAAATTGTTGGAGTAGGGCGAAAAATTTCAACGCTGTGGGCTAATTTTTTTTTTCCCTCCTGGAACAATGACATTTAGTGCCTGACAATATCTGCAATATCTGGCGAGAGAGAAGGAAACTAGTTTGTCATCATCTCATTAACGACATGCAAAATAAATGACTCGTAGTATGGTAGAAGAAACCAAACCCAAGTCAAAAATGATACAGTCCATACTTGTCCTACCGTCACATTCTAAGAAAGTCACATGTCCAACTTGTGAAATGACTTATAGTCCTAGCATATCTCAAGACAAACTCCTTCATAGTAAACATCATGCAAAATTTATCAATGGGATACCGTGGAGTGTATCGAATGATTGTGATATATCCTTGATTGATAACTTTACAATAGTAGAAAAGTCTTCATATGCCAGATCAAAAGAAGGTAAAATACGAAACAACAAGACATGTCAATCATACAAATGTTCTGTAATAACGATCAACAAAGCGAACAAGAAACACATTCAAAAGGTAGAGTCCGTACTAGCAATGGTAAATCAAGAATTAAACGCCAGTCAAGATTCAGGTCAGTGGAAACAATCATCATTTGATAAAAGCAAAGCGTTTGTTATAGTCATAGATGGGAAAGCCGTGGGGTTATGCACAACGGATACAATTGCACCTAATCAAGGAAGATGGATGGTACACAAATCACAAACAGTGGTTCCTAATCAAATCAACAAGCACGTGGTGATTGGAATATCCAGAATTTGGGTCAGTGCCAAATGGAGACACCAGGGATTGGCAAGAAAATTATTGAATTGTGTGTTGAAAAATTCGATATATGGGGTTACTCTTAATAAGAACCAAATTGCATTCAGCCAGCCTAGCTTCAGTGGAGGAATGTTGGCAAAATCATTTAATGGCGTGGTACACAAGAGTGGCGAAATGCTACTACCGGTTTACATAGATTGATCTAGATTTCGTATTGTATCCTATTATTTATATACAGCTATTTCACACAATTTCCAGGAATTACCATCAGGCATCACCAAAGATTTGTTGACTGCCAGCTGCTGTTACTAACTTTTCAACGTATCCGTACACAGTTGCAGTTACTCCACCACTCACCAACACTTTCAAGAATCTTGGCAATGAACCTTTAAACAATGACCATGGACCTTGGCGCATGAACAACCTATACGCGGTATTCAAGGAATCGTGATAAAGTTGTTTACCATTTTTCAGTTGCAAATGTGTTTTTATGACGTCCAAAGGTTGTGTAACCATAATTACAGCCATCGACGAAAAGAAATGTAAACCAACCAGTTGTATCACTGTATGTTTACCTCCGAACCAATCGTTTTGTGTGGTATGTGGATTAATTAATTGTCGAGTGGCATTATAAGTTGCCAACCAAACCCATGAAATACCAATTTGTCTGGCAAATGTAATAAAAGTACCAGCAGTGAACGCACTGATTCCTTTCAATTCATACATCTCCTTAACAGTTCCAAATAATGTCAATGATGGGTGTTTGTTGAAATGGACTTTCAAAGCTTCGATGGATTTACTCTTGACGGGACCAGGGCCACCAAATTTTACCTTTCGGGTTATATATTGATTGATCAAATCTTCAGATAGGTACGCATGGGGAGAAACATATTGCCTTAAATAAAGTGGTTTGTTTGGTTTGTGGTGTCCGCCAGTTGTATGTGTTGCTTTCCCAGTTATATCGTACCCCAAGGCAGTACATCTGCTCAACTCATTAGCCAAAGTCTGGTTCTGAATCATGGTTATTTTGATATTTTCAAACGGAATTATCCATAATGTTTCAATGAACCCACTCATCACACCAGCAATTACAATTCTTGGAGCGGTGGTCTTAGTGGTGTGGTTTTTCGTATCGATTGACATGAATTGTGTCAGCCAGTTGTATGCAATGACTCTGGTAGCATTCTTAACAACAGACCCCAAAACCAATGCACTCCCACCTTTATACATCTGTGCTATTGAGACAGGGTAATTTCCTGGTATTCCCCATTTAGCCAACACTTTTTCATTGTTCAATTGCTGTTGGGTTTTAATAAAATCAAACGGATAAGTACATGTTGCTGCAAATGCTGCTGCCGTGGTGGCTGAAATTAAGGCGGTAAGTAGACTATCGCCACCTGGAACTTTAGAGTGCTTGTTCTCTGGCAGTGGATGTGCGTGGCTCATATGGCTTCTATCTATCGATGGTATGTCTAGTTGACTTCCCCCAGAAAGCAACCATCTGGAAAAAAAAAAAATATAGCTTGCTAGATTGGTGGTGCTCGCGCGGTTTGGAACGAAAAAAAAAGGCAGAAAATCAAAACATTGCAACAAACATTGGAAGCTATACCTACAGTTAATAAGCATACGGATTCACATATCCAATTATTGACGCGACAGACCAAACAACAACAATGGATCGACTGCTGGAATATAAAAATAGGAGCTCATCGCAGCCGATCACTCCACCTAGACCATCATCCCCAAGTATAGACCACGATCAATCTCACTCGCTACCCAATTCAATACTACGAAGGGTACCTTTGTTCAATATTCATTTACCTTCCCAAGAACTATTTCTGCAAGAAACAAACGAAATACTATCCCAACAATCAAATGAAAGAGGTCTACCCCGAAGTAGGACCAAGCCAAGTACACCAAGAAACCGCGATTCGGTAACACCAGGACGGGCCAAGTCTTTGACACCCAAAGCTGGGTCATTAACACCAGAACCCAGAATATCTATCACCCCAATACGATATCGAAGAAGTAACCGAAGACGGTCATCGATTATTGTGACACAAGAGGGAGAAAAATTGTATAAACCAAATTACCAAGGACCTGTTACTATGGATTATTTGAGATTTTTTTGCAAAGCTCTGATACAAGCAGAAGGAAGAATTAAGGAGCAAGAAAGTATAACCTGGATAGAGCAGCAAGAACGGACCCAAAAACAAAATTTGGAGAATCCCTTCATTGAGAATGGTATAAACCAATCAAGGATTCAAATTGAAGATCTAGATATCGCTCAAAGTGTGAAGTTAGAGAGCCGCGAAGAGGAAGATGCTGAGGCTGTGAACTCAATTGACAATTTCAATGATTCACTTCAGATTCCAGATGATTATGAACAATTGCTAAAGTCACCTCAAGAACAACCTAACATAATAGAAAATGGCATATTACTTGACGACACACCTGAAAATAGCCATGTATCGCCAAAAGCTGAAAAACCTCCTATGACGAAACCTAAACCATTATCATATTTGCAAAAAATTTTGTTGTCCAAGCAGAAACAAAGTTCGTTATTATATAATAACCTAACAACTGATAAAGAAAATGATGAGAAGGTGGAAGACAAAGAAGTGACGCTTAAACAAGAGGTGGTGGAACGTGAAACTGGCTTGATACACGAACTGCCACCAATAGAGCGACCCATTGATCAGTTCACTATTAAACCTGACTCCAAGATTGACAATACGTTATTTCCTTCTTGGAATAAAGATGAAGAGAAACTTAAACAAGAAGGGATCATACGAGATAGTAACGATGAGTACGTCCCAAGCTTGGTCAATCTGCATCAAACTCATGATATCGAATTAAAAGTTGAAACTGTTATGAAAGATGCCACGCCCGGTATACAAGTTCCCGCTGAAAATGCTACATCGGAATTGGATATAAATGAGGAAGGTGCAAACAAGGAGACAATAGAATCAGAAATTGATTGGGATGTCCCAGAGTTTGGTTCACATATTTTGCACAATCACGACATGCCACGGCAAGAACCAATTCCAGTTGATGATGAGGAGTATGGTGATTTTCCTTTCGTAAACAATGAGGAAGATTCGACACATACACCAGAAGCGCCAAAATCTCCACCACTAATTGAAGCTCAAAACAGTGACGCTACTCCTGAACGTTTACTGGCTAATGAGGATGACACGATCGATAGACGTACACCAGAACTTTCGACCCCACTCCAACCTCCTTCTTCCAATGATCAAATAACTCCCGAAAGATCGACCATTACAGGTGGATTATTTGTCGAAGATGAAATGCCCGGTCCAGTAAATGATGATGCAATGATACAAGAAGATTTTGTGCTTGATGATGACGATGCTGTCGATATAAACGGATCTATATTTGGAGGAATTATCGATAATGAGAAGGATGATAAAGATTATGATGATAAAGAAGGTAACCAAGAAATAATAGAAAGAATGGGTGGTCAATCCAATTTACTGAGAATAGAACGCATGATCCCTCAAAAACGGAAACCCACTGGTGATGTTCCTTCAGGATTGGAAGTTAATTTTCGTGATGTATCATATATTGTAAGATCTATTCAAGCCCACAATTTTTTAGAAGCGGATCTACCACCAAGGAAGAAAATCAAGAAACCAAAGACATATTCTAAGGATATTGTATCATCGATCCAAGAGAAATCAAATGAGTTTCTTGATAATTTAATGGATGATTTAAAAAGTTATGCACAACACCGGGGATCTAACACGGTGGATATGAATGACGTGTTGTTGTATTTACAAAGGACAAAATTCATGGGAACGAAAAGAAGACGAACAAATATAGGTGATGCAAATGATGATTCAGTAAATGAAGAAATTGATCAAATTTCATTACTTGCACAGAAATTCCTACCACTTGAAAATTTAATTGCATTGGATAATGATTTATATGACTCTGTATCCTTAAATAAATAAATAAATAATGGCCTTGTATTATTAATTTATAATTAACCGACGTAGTTCTATTTACAGTATGGAATAAGTTAAACTGTAGGAAGCATTTCACTTCCTTCCTGTTCTTGTGTCTTTAATTTAGCAAGTTTTCTCAATTGTACTAGAGCAGTTGGAGTAATGCCTCTCAATTTCATGGCTTGACCGAGAGTAGCTGGTTGAACTGTATTTAAAATTGAGCAAACTTCATAAGAAATCTTGATGTTACCGGTATTAGTATAATTGAAATTTTGCGGTAATATGAACTTATCATAATCTTCAAATTTATCGATATTTCTTTGTTCTTTTAACATGAACGGTTCATAATCACTTTCAATATCGATTTTATTCTTTAATCTACAAGAAACATATTCAAATGATTCCGGTACTTTATCCATGAATGTTGCCATATGAGGCAATAAACTATCAAGCAGCATTCCAGGATAGGACAATAATTTCCAAGCCGATATCCGAGCATCTGATCTAGCATCGGTATGTTCTCCAGTTAATGCGGGTCCCCATTTTCTTCCCACCTTTTCCAATTTGGTTAACGTGTTTTTGATATCTTCGAATTGATTATGTTCTTTCATATAATGTTTATATCTTTCTTCACCGACAACACCCAATTGATATCCTTTATTAGTCAATCTATCATCGGCATTATCTGCACGGGTAGAGAGTCGAAATTCAGAACGTGATGTAAACATTCGATAAGGTTCTTCAACACCTTTGGTAATCAAATCATCAATCATAATGGCAACCATCCCATCTGGACGTTTTAATTCCAATGCCGGTTTCTTCAAATATGATAATCCGGCATTGATACCAGCAATACAACCTTGCGCAGCAGCTTCTTCATATCCAGTAGTACCATTGATTTGGCCCGCAAGATATAATCCATCAACTAATTTGGTTTCTAACGTTCTTTTCAATTCTCTTGGATCTATGTAATCGTATTCAACTCCATAACCTGGTTGAACCATGGTGACATTTTCGCAACCCGGCATTAATCTAACCAACTGATCTTGGATTTCAGCAGGCATCGTACATGAAATACCATTTGGATAAATCAAATCAGTGTCTAATCCTTCTGGTTCTAACCAAATAGTATGAGAATCCTTATGAGGGAATTTGATAACTTTAGATTCTATACTTGGACAATATCTTGGACCTTTAACAGTTTCACGGATATGAATGGACTTATCTAAATTATCGGAAATTATTTTATGGAATTCGGGACAAGTTTGGGTTTGGTAACATTTCACTAATTGATCTTCCAACTCAACTTTATCATTCATAAAGGACATAGGTTGTGGAGGGAAATCTGATGGTTGTTCCACTAATCCTTTGAAGTTAATAGTTTTCGCAGATAATCTTGGTGGTGTTCCTGTTTTCAATCTCCCCAATCTAAAACCCGCGTCATTGAAAGTTTTGGATAACCCAAACGTTGCTTCTTCTCCAATTCTGCCTGATGGATATGCTAATAATCCAATATGTATTTCACCTCCAAGAAAAGTACCTGTGGTGACAACAACTTTTTCAGTCTTGAGTACTCTGCCATCCAGTAATATCACCCCTTTAACAATCCCAAATTTCCTTCCTGAAAAATCTTCATCTTGTGACAACTTTGGTTCGATAATTATATCTTCTACTTGTGCCTCGAGGACTTTCAAATTAGGATAGTTCAATATTTCACGTTGCATTTCGTGGAGATATATCTTTCGATCAATTTGTGCCCTGGGACCATGTACTGCAGGACCTCTCGATGCATTCAAGATTCTAAAATGGATTCCTGCTTTATCAGTAATTCTTGCACCGACTCCATCCAAGGCATCAACTTCTCTTAATAATGTTCCTTTACCTACTCCTCCCATGGACGGATTACATGATGCCGTTCCAATTTTGTCTATGTGCGGAGTGATCAAGGTAGTGGGGGTTTGGGATCTGGCTGATCCTGTGGCGGCTTCACATCCGGCATGGCCTCCTCCAATGACAATAACCGGATGAAACTCTGAGTTGTCAAGCTTTTTCTGCAAATCTGCATTCAATACTATTGAACGGCTTTGTTGTAAAGTGACACTCCTGAGGATATTACGGGGTATTCTCTTGGATAACATGGGATGAAGTACTGGATAAACGAACCCTTGATCTGTCCCATAATGAAAAATTTTATTTCTTCTATTGCGGCGATGGTAGAAGATAACGGACGCGAGAATACGGGAGGGGTTTTGTGATATAGAATGTTGGCACGTGATCAAAAGTTTTATCCCACGAATTGGTATGGTTCTGCATTGGCTGACATAAATAATCTAGAATTTTGTATCTCAGGTAATTCATTAATGCTCAAAAAAACACATTTAATCATTTCGAACCGCCATTTATTTTGCATTCGTAGGATTACTGGTGTACAACATGATTGTGCATACTAAAAAAAAAAAATTCTGGTACTAATATCTCATCTCATCTCATATACAAATACACTATATTTAACAACTACCAAACAAGATGGCACCAGCGCACATGCAAGCAGTGGCTGACGATTTAGATGACGGATTAGAATACGATGTTGAATTTTCTGACACCGAGGATGCCCAAGACTCCGGATTTGTTGTCGACTCCAAAAACGATGAAGATGAAGCAGAGGAACCAACAGAGGAATTGGGATCAAAAAGAAAACGGAAATCATCCACCGAGGTAAATTCTTTCAAAGATAAGAAAAGAATAAAGATGGAATTAGATATGGAATATAAGAAGAATTTATCACTGGAAGAAAATCCCGAAATTATTGTCGAATATATAAATGGTAAAATTCGTCACAAATACCCAAATTTATCAGCATTAGAATTGACTGAATTATATTTCAATAAGGGTGAGATTCGAACCAGTTCCGAATTCAAGGAAGTTCGAAATTTGGATAATTTGTCAAAATTTATCAATTCAAAATTCAAAAATATGTTGCCCAAAGGAAATGCCAACAATAATAAAAAGGGTAAAAAAGATAAAATGAAGGATAAGAAAAAGGATAAGAAAAATGATGATGTTGATGCAAGTAATGGTGATGACAAAGAGGAAGAGAGAAAGTTCATTGCAGTTGTCTCAATGTCAGCAATTAGAGCTTGTGATATTCACAGAGCTACCAGCGAATTGTCAGGATCTTCCATCAAATTGATCAATAAGAATAAACTAAATGTTGATTTGAAGTTGGTTAAAAGTACAAGATCAAGAGTCTTGTGTTGTACTCCTGGTAGATTGGTTAAAGTCTTGAATAGTGAAGATTCGGAATTGTCCAAAAATGAAATCAAAATCATTATTGTTGATAATTCATATCTAGATACAAAAAAGCAAAACATCTGGGATATAAAGGAAACTTTTGAAGCTTTGAAAGAATTAACCAAAGAAGGTTCTAAAATATACTTGTATTAACTTCGTATTATATAGACTAATAATTGTTTTATTCTAACACCAGCAATGGTAAATAGATATTTTTATGGGATCTATAAAATGATGCGACACTATCAACCACCATTGTGAATGTAGATTTTTCGATATCACCATTATAATAATGTTTGATTAATTGAGTGATCTCCTCGGTGTCTTTAATTTCAACTTTTGGTAAATAGAAATGTAATAGGAAAACGTAGTTTGATAATATAGCAAGAGCTTGTGTTTTTGATAATACACCTGAGCCATTGATAATTGGGACAGTTGAGGAATTATCTGAATTGGCGTCTTTTCCATTTGATTTGGTTTCTTCAGATTGTTCTTCCTTATCCTTTTCCTTTTCTTGCTCTTCTTTGTCTTGTTTACCATCGTTGGAATGTTCTTCTCCATTTTGATCTTCGTCTCCTTGGGAAAGTTCTTCCACAGTTTCAACGTCCTCAGTTCCTTTAGCTTCCATAATTTCTTCCTGTGATTGCTCATTAGCTTCCTCCGCAAGTCCTTGATGCTTCCTCTCCTCTTTCAAAGCAGTAATATACTTTTCAATATTCAGAATAAACTTCCCCAATATCAAATTGTTTTTGAACCAATCATTCTTAATCTTGATGAAATTATCAATATTTTTAAAATTCAAAAACATTTGTAAATTATTATTTGAAGTTTCAATAATTTTTAAATATTCTTCTGCCAATTGATACAAAACTGTTAAAATTTTTAAACTTGGTCGAATCAATAATTGATCATCATCATTTTGTCTATCAGTAGTACTAATACAATCAATTATAGATTGTTCAAATTTAGCGTAAAATTCATCATTTGGTATGTCACTTATCAACCTCGTAAACAATTCATCATTTAATTTATCAATTGATTCATTTGCCGAAACCGAAAATGGTTGTGATTGCATCGATGATATTCTTTCTTTTAATTGGTTGATTATTCCAATTATGTAAACTACTTTGTCCACCGACGTTATAGTTTTAGATAATTGGGAAATGAAATCAAGCAATTTATAAATTTGTTGCCAGAATAATTCAGTCATGGTGTTTGATAATGTTTCAAATTCACTGTCCAAAACTATTATAGTGAATTCGCCCCAGCTTATATTTTGAAGGTAATTATGCAAATGAGGAATACACTTAAATGCGTCCATCTTAATATTTCTGGAATCCTTGGATTCTAAAGCAACAATCTTGCTGTACTGCTCACAGCCTTTGAACCATTCAGTTATTTCAGTAATTGCATCCACGGAATCCAGGATCGGTTTCTCTCCAGACAATATTTGGATGTATTTTTCAGTGTTAACATCCATCAAATTAACAAGCTCAGGTGTGAACAATTGATATGACGACTTTTTTTCCAATTCTGAACTTAGTGTTCTGTCTATTAGTGATGACAAACTGTCATCATCATTGCCTTCTTTTCCTATCTCTGATGTTAAATGCGAAACATGTTTAATGAATGAAGAATTAATAAAAGAACTAATCTTGTTTAGTAATTCATTTAATAAGTTAGTTTCAGAAATCACCGACACAAGTTTACAATCTCTACCAGTAATTTCAGTCGAATCCTGTAATCTTTTCAAGGAAACAAGAAAGTTATGAAACGCAAATATTGCCAATGTCAAATTATCAAATTTACTCTCATCCTGCGGCATGCCATTAATTGTAAAATCAAAAACTAACTTAACAAGTTCAATAACTTTGGAGTCTCTATTAAATGAATCGGTAGTACTGTCAATATCAAATTGAATCAATTCATCTTCGATCCATACTTTATGACCAATTAAATTAGTTGCGTTCCACGGTTTGGTAACATGAGATAAAATTCGATGGTAATCACTGGATGACTTTTGAAAATAATTGTCAACATAATCACAAGTGTGCTCCAAGAATTTGAAAATTTGATAAAAGTTAACTTGATCCAAGGTAGCCTTCTGTCTAATGTCATCCAATAGTTGAACAATGTACTTTGTTCTCAATTCAATGAACTTGGATGCAATCAGCAATTTACCTCCATTCAATATGGTATAACCTATCAAGTAGTTAATTATAACCAGGGTATTTCTATCATAAGATTCCAATTTCGAATTCACCGTTTCATCAACTTCAAATGCATTATCTGTTGCTACTTCGTTGCCGTCCCTACCATCGTCAGCATCATCGTCATCTTCATCGTCCATAACAATATCATCATAATCAATATCAAAATCATCTTGCAATAATATCTGGGCATTATTCATAACGAGATCACGGGTGTTTAATTTTTGACTTGATTTGAATTTATCGTTTGTATGTACAATTGATTCTGATAAATTGTAGCATGACAATTCTGTCTCCAAATAATCATTAAGGTTCTTTTTCAATTGATAGAAATACAATCTTATACTTTCATCATTCTGAATTATATCCTGGAACAACATTTCAATGGTGTAGTATACCTTGGCATAGTAGATGAAATTTGAAGTATGGATTAATGGAGAATTTCCCTGTTTGATTTTTTGATCCAATTTGTTTAATTTCCTATTAATGACATTTCTGACAATAATTGATCTGGTTTTCGTTTTAGTCACCAATGCATTTTGTTTTCTATTATGGGAATCAAATTTTCCATAGTTATCCAGATATAACGAAATAAATTTTGTAGGTTTGTATGATAATTGTTGAATTCTTGAGTCAATGTCGTTGCTGGTTTGATATATATCATTGATATCTTCGGCAATTTTGATCAAGTCTCGATATTTGCTACCAACGAGATTATGCAAGTCTGATTTGGTGGAATCAATGACTGATTTATATTTTTTAGTTAATTGTTGAATTTGTGAGATATTCAATTTGGTGAAAATCTCGTCAACATTAGCAAATGACACATTGTCATCAATATCAACATCCTTCAACGATGTTTGCGATTGTCGACGACTTGTTTCAGCCATTGTGGTTATTGTTGTCAAAGTTGTAAGAGTGTCTGTCCCGAGGTTCTTGCAACAGCACCAGATATTAACAGCAAAGTCTCTCTCTCTCTCTCTCTTGCAGTTAAAGACGAAAAAAATTTCGGTACAGTCTTTTTACTTTTTTTTTTCGTACCAGTGATCATTAATTTTTATACTTGTGCGTCAAAATTATTTGTACAAGGTTTGTTGGATTTATTTCAGACTAGTGCAACAAAAGTATACAACCTACCTACAGAGAAATGTTCACAATAAAACGGACAAATTTATTCCTACCGCTACCCACTACATGTCTCGTAATATGTGACCGAATAATTTTAATACCACTAACGTATATGGCATGAATAACAACATTCCATTACAGTTTTTGTATGTCATCTTCTGAAGATGTCAATGTCGTTCAAACAATCCACAGTTTCAAATTCTTCAGTGAGCTTGTTTCTAGAAACGACAACTCTTGCTGTCAACAGGTACCTTTTCATTCCTCCGCTCAACCGCATCATTTGTAAGTTCAGAGCAATACTTCCATGTCACAATTGCTTGATGACAACAATCCCACTTTGATTTGAACTTGCCAGCAGCATGGACATAGAACAGTTCTAGGTCTTCTTTCAATACATCGTAAACACGAATCTCCGTGTCGGACCAAGTCCAAAAGATAGTCACGAATTCGTGATCTCCAAACCTCGAGATCACTAAAAATTCAAGTTTCATAATTCGGTTACCAACTTTTTTGTTTCAACCGATGGTATATCCAGGGTGTATTGTGGACCGCCGTATATTGTGAACTGTTCGGGCTGAACCAAAATTTTTACTTCCTGGTTCCCGATGTAGTTTGGAATCTTGAACCATTTCCAAGCATCAAGGTCTTGCTTCAATTCAACCACCGTTCTGAACATATAATAAATGTACCGTCTCCAATCGTAGATACGGGGTTAAAAGCACTGCTTGTAGTTGGGGGGACACAGCTCACGGATCGTTTTCTCGTCATAGGTACAGCTTCATTCTGAACTGCAGTCGTCCTTTTTGTTGTGTATTTCTTGATGACGATCTTTCACTTTGGAGATTGTCATGGTTTGATAGTGCAAAAGAGTGAACTAGGTTTCATTAAGTTAATGGCTTCTACTTTACTCTCTTCTTATATCAACTGCTCTTATTGGAGTTTCCTCCGGATAACGAAGTTTCCTGCAAAAAAAAATGCAATTCTCTTGATGAATTCATAAGGTCACCTCAAACCACAGGAATCATAATACCTGCGCGTCAAAGTATAATCATCAACTATACTTTCCATTTGTTTGAAACTTACGGGTAGCGCATATACTTTTTTGGCATCAGATACTGATTATATCTTTCCTTTAATCATGGTATCCACCAAAAGCCAATTTCTCATCTCTCAAGGAATCAAAAAGACACAACTTTGGGAAGTCAAAGAGCAGCGGCCCGCCTACAAAGCTGCAAAATACAGAAAATAGCAGAGTACGGGAATACTCTGTTGCACAAGGAAACTACAACGGAAACAATTCTTATAAAGAGAAAGCAAGGTGCTATCCTAAAAACATGTATTCAAAAATAATATACATTCTTCTTCGTCTAAACTCTCACAACCCATGAGTATTTTCAATCCGAACGCTTGGTTTCAAACCCAATCCAATGCAACAACCCGTTCATCACCACCACCACCACTACCACCACAACCAACTATAAAGAGTTCCCTCGACGTCAAAAAGTCAGCTGGTCATCTCCATTTGGCTGAAATACTCAATCACGTTGTCTTGACTGTGTTAGAGCTCAACGATGACATGGACACATGGATGTGGTTTAGAAATCCCGAGCTTCAAGGGAAGCTAGAGGTGGAAACGATGGTGACTGGTCAAAAGTTTAAGATACAGGGTGGTCCCAAACATGTGTCGGAGATTTATGAAAAGTTAAAAACACAAATGGGCACACGAGTCCAAGACCTTGAATTCTTAGTTGTTTCGAAAATTTGGGATTACCAGTGGGTATTTTCGTTTTGGAAGTGGGATGCAGATATACTTCGAGTGTACGGTGTACGTAAGAATTTGATTGATGAATTCTGTGTTTATGCTGCTAATAACTTCAAGACGCGGGATTGCAATTTATCTTACGTGATTTGGAAACGCAGTAAAATTGTTTCTGAGCGTGTAAGGGAAGACAATCAAGCTGAAGATCAAATCCAAGTACGTTCTGGAGGGGCAGATACTTGGATGTTCCCACAGGCAGAACATCGAGGAAACAAAATCACTTGGCGAAGGGCCCATTGGGGATATATAGGTGATGGTATCCTCCTGACTGGCTGCTATTATTAGGAACATCAGTAATGGGGAATTTATGAGAGCAGTAGTTTTAAATAAGACAGTTTTATTTCTCTTTAGTACTATAATGTCACAAGCCCATTCCCTTACTATTTCTCACCTAGCGTTGTTTTTTCTACATCTGTATTGGTTGCATCACTCTTGAGTTGCAAATCGAGAGTGGGAGGAGAGGACAGCGGTCAGAGAAAACACCACCACTTGCCTTGTCCTCGTGGAGAACTCTTTTGATTGTAAAAAGAAAATTGCCAAGCCTTTTAACATGTACCTACATAATGTATATCTTTATGAATTCAAGATTCGATCTCCCTGTTACTTTTTGTTCGTTTTGGACTATAGAGTATTATCACCTACATCAAACAATGAATGGTATCCAAAGGATGACTGAGATGACAGACCAATTGGAAGGAATCCCAAACCCATTCAGAACCACCACTGATGAAATCATAGAACGGAATAATAAAAGAAATGATCGTTTTAAATTAGTAAAACTAGTCATTTCAATGTCTATCCAAAGTTGAAAGACAATCTACGCTCGGTAGCCGGGAGACAACTGGTAGGAAGTAGTGCAAAATTTTAGTTAAAGTTCCTAGGTGGAGTGGTAGCTGTATAACCATCTAGTACTAACCGCATTGTTCACAAGGAATAAAACAATATCAGTTGTTTGGTCGGAAAATTTCCTCACTCCATTGGGTGCAATACGGTGTTTTTATTTTGTGTTCGTACTAAAAGAAAGACTATTCTTCGTACCAGTGCAACAAAATTATTCGTAGTTAGCAAAATATTCAATTCGTAGTAATAGATGAATCCTGTTCATACCACGTAACATCAATTGTTCGTATCATATACCATACATTTTTGGTGTGAAATTATTTGGTCACGTATTACGAATATTTAGTGCACATTGGTACTAATAAATTTGACCGCCTTAGTATGATCTTATTCTTACAAATAGTCCGAATAATTTTGTCTCACTCGTATGAATTAAATGTAAAAAGACTGTATCGTACGAAATTTTGTCTGATGTTGGTATGGATATTTTGAGGTCACGTGGTATGAACATTTTGTACAGACTGGTAGGAACAATTTTGTCCACCTTGGTATGTATATTTTGTTCTCGACGTTACAAATAATTTTGTCCACATTGGTTTGAAGTTTTCTCCTCAAATGGTGCGAACAATTATGACCAGTTTGGTGCGAAGTTTATTTGTCCACTAATGTGAACAATTTTGTCACACTTGTACGAAAATTAATGTCCACTCGTATGAAAAAAAAGTAAAAAGACTGTACACTTTGAGCAATTGGGCTATGTGCACGACCTAAACTCTATGTCACGTGCAAGAAGTCGTTGGGAAAATTGGTACCTTGAGATCATGCGTGCCATACGAGAATGGAACAATCTGAATGATAGTGAATGAAGTCATGGAGGTTTCTGGGTGGTGAACTGGAATTGTTGCTGGTTAGTTTGATCATCTCATTGAAAGGTGCGATAAAAAGAAGTACCAACTTAACTGAGTGGATTACAAGTTACCTATGCCCCGCCAACGACAGTTTAATAAAGCTTACTCCTTTCATAGGTTTGAAAGAGTAACTAGTCACTGGTTATAGGTTGACTCCTGATAACTTGCCTGATATTTCTTTGCTTGAAGTAAGGAAACACACCAATTCGAAAAATTTCGGTGTTTATGCGCTACGCGCGGTTAAGTAAAATTTGTGCGGGCAATATTACCCAATTGGGAATGAGAGAAGGTAAACGAATTTCTACACAAAAATTTTCCCTTTCAGTCTGAGTATTTTTTTTCCAGTTTTTCTTCTTTGTTACTTTTCGTTGGAAGAAAAGGAATAAGGTTTTATATACATATTCAGAGCAATATTCTAGCTTTTATAAATGGAAGCACATCATCATCAACAGCAGCAGCCACAGCAACGGCAACAGCACGTCCTGAATCCACAAAGACGACGAATGAGAACTAGAACAGGTTGTTTGACTTGTCGAAAACGTAAGAAGAAGTGTGACGAAACAAAACCAATATGTAACACATGTGTTCGATTGAAACTAGAATGTATTTGGCCACCTGATATAGAATCGCCAAATATATACAAAGAAAAGTATAAAGTACCTAATCAAGACATTATAACAGCACCACCAAAGAAAAGACCAACAACAACCAGGGAAACTGGGTCCACTCCCTTGGAGAATGATTATAAAATTGCGAAATTTGAGCAAAGTTTCAATAGTCGATCATCATCTTTAATAGCCACTATGCATAATGATAAGGTACAAGACCTTAACTCACAACCAACGCGACCTTCAGTACTACTACTACTGCTATCATCAAACGAACCTAACCTACTGCAAAATCAGAATCATCAAATGGTGTCTTCGTCTCTGGAACTGACTCGTTCAAGTATTATTGATCCACATAGTAAAATACGAGAGAATAAAGTTGATCTAGATAAGTATCATAATTCATCTGATAAGACCAATCCATCAATCTTCGACATCTCTATGTCAACTAGTACATCAACAACAGCTACGACGTCAACTAATACCAATATTAATAAAAAGAGATCAAATTATTATTTAAAACGAATAGCCATGCAAGAGGATTGTGTTGAAAATGAATCCATTACTAAAATTGCTGCTACCACCCCAACCCCCACCACGACTGGTGCCACTGGTGGTGTTCCCCAGATATTTCCTTCACCAATTCTTCTTCCAGCATCGTTGGAGACATACATTAATCTCAATCCAAATTTCGAATATCAAGATAGGAAGAAGAACAAATCATGAAAACTAGCAGCACATGCTCCAACAATACCACCCTAAAGATAAATAAAAAAAATTACAGTTAGGCATATATGGTTGGGCACAAACAGGGTTACTGGAAGGTCCTGGCCACCATGGAATGGAGTGATCGCATGCGCTGGGAGTGTCTGGGAAGGATCCGTGGAGTATCTTTAAGGTATGTTGACTAAATATTTTGGTCATTGAAGGTGAGGTGTAATATATTTAGGCCATTGGTGAAAAAAATTGGTCCAAAAGAATAGACTGCAGTAGAAGTATAAATGCAATTACAGCCATATATAGATGAAATAGATAAGAGAGTGTTAAATTCTCTGCATGCTTATTGTTGTAACTTCCCCCTAGTTTCATTCTCTTCTCCCTTGTACTTTTCGTATCCCTGAGGACGGAATCGAATTCCGATTTCGCACAAAGAAGGAAGAAAAAAACAAACGCTCAACGGAATAGAAAAATTTTCAAGGATAAGTAGAAAGAAAGAGACAAACAAACAAAGACAACCACAAATATAATCTTCCTCTCGTTATTTCTTTTTTGCTTACGTTTTACTAATCATTCATACTATTCCTATAATTGCAATATTACCACGTTGTGTGAATATCGTTTATCTATTGCAGAACCATCGACGTTACATACCACCATTCGTATTAGACAACGGCTACGACTACCACCCCCGTCGTATAAATATTCAAGAATAGAACCACAGGGACCAGACCCAGTTTTCCAAAAATAATATAATATAGTATAGTAAGTCATCATGGCATCACTAGAAAATCAATCTCCTAACGCTGCTGCTTCCGTTGCTGCTGATAGTAAGGCGTATTATGAAGACTCAGTTTCAAATACTTCAAGTTCAACCCCTACCACCAATTCTAACACCAATAATGGCAATAGTAATAATCAATATTACCAGGATTCTCCCAGTTCCACCTATACTTATGAAGTTGAACAAGAATATCACCAACAACAACAGCAACAACAACAACAACAACAACAACAACACGCTCAACACCAACATATTCATGGACATCAGAACCCGGGAAATCAAGAATACGGAGATCCTCAAGACGGAGTAATAATAAATGGAGGAGTTATGGACGAAGACGGCTTGGCTGTTGACGAACTCATCGATGAAGACCACAACCACGACCAATCTGCCGCTATGAATGCTGCTGATGCTGCAGCTGCTGCAGCGGCATCGTCATCTTCCGAACAACCATTCTATGTGAATGCCAAGCAATATCATCGAATTTTGAAAAGAAGAATAGCTCGAGCTAAATTAGAAGAGAATTTAAAAATCGCTAGAACAAGAAAACCATATTTACATGAAAGTAGACATAAACATGCCATGAGAAGACCACGAGGTCAAGGTGGAAGATTTTTAACCGCAGCAGAGATTATTGAATTGGAAAAATCTAAAAAGGAAAAACAAGAGAATGAAAGTGGGATTAAATTACAAGATGATGATAATAATAATAATGATACAGATGGTAATAATAATGAGAACAATGTGAATATTAATGACATTAATAAAGGTACTGAGAATGGCAATAGCAATGGGAATACGAATACGACTGAACAGGCTATTGAAGAACAACCAGTGAATGAAGCCAATAATGATACCACTACTACCGACAGTACCAATCAAGCTCCTGTAAAAACAGAACCTGTTTTAACTGCTTAGAGCTTACCAATATCGTTATTGTTATTGTTATCTGCCATTGATACTGGCTCAAAATGTTGAGTAGAAGAGAGAACTTATGGTCTTTTAAATATTAGATAGATAGTTGTTTGGTTGATTGGTTGGTTGGTTTATTTATTACCTTGTATAATCTTATTATTATTATTGCTTTTGCAAAAACGCAAAACAACGAAATCGAAAAAAAAAAAGAGGTTTGGTTTATTGTTTTTGTTTGAATTTTTGTTTGAGTTATGTTATGTTATGTTACGTTATGTTTATATTGTTTTTGATTGTTTTTGATAAAAAAAATAAAAGAATTCCGAATCCTATAGAATGAAGGCATGGGATAGTAAATGTGTATTATGAAATGTTATTTGTATATATATATATATATTCATCTCAATTACACCATCATCTCTTCTACTGATCCCTATAACCCCATCTTACTTATTTGTTTCAAAATCCCAAATTTTTTAATTTTTCTTGAGTCTCAGGATTCAATTGTTGTAAGTAATTCAAATCAACTTTTTTAATATTATTTAATATAATGGTTTTAATAGTTTCAAAATCATTATTCTTAATATTGTACAATGGGTCAAAGGACTTATTGCTAATGGAGATAATTCTTGAAAAATGAGATCCGAATGCACTTAGTTCGATGTCTAGTTCATTTAGTGGTTGATTAGCAAACTGCGATGCGGCTACAATTACAGAACCGGCACCGCCTGTAGAAGAATTCTTAGATATACCTTCGTAAGACTTTAAATTCTTAGCCAATACTTCGGTGGTTGGTATTTGAGATGTGAATAATGAAGATGTTAACAATTGTGAAATACCAACATTAACAATTTTCTTATCTTGTAAATTAGCTAAAATTGATGATGTTGGTAAAATAAATGACGTTAAAATTTGGTGGAAAACTCCTTGCTGTACTGATTCTAAGAAATTAATGACAAAGTTCCCATTCAAAATTTCCCTGTTGACAGTTTTATGTTCACTTATTGAAACACTGGGTAAAGTGCATAAAAATATCACGAATCGCTTAACAAATTTTTCAGTTCTTGATTTTTGCAATCTTGTCATCATCAATCGAGCAATATTGGATAAGAATGGCTGCAATGACTGTACAGGAATATTAAACATAATTGATTGCATTAAATCAAATCCATAAGCATCATTCACTTTACTTGCCAATAGATTCTGGAAAACACCCAATAATGGAGTTAAAGTTTGGGCTCCTCCGTTTACAAAAGTACTTGGATCATGTTCTAGAATAGCAATCAATAATCTTGTGATTCCGGGAATATTACCTCTGAATTGCCATACTGAAGGCGACAACAATGGTTGGATTAAGTTCTTGTATGTCTCTGGCAAACCTTGTTGCTTTGGATAGTTTTCCAACAAAAATGCCAATATTTGGAATGTGTATGGAACAAATTCTTGAACATCTTCACTCAAAATATCTAATAATGCAGGAATAATCGTTTGAATATATTGATCAGCATTAGTATCATTTATACCGTATTTTATTAACAATCCTAAACTTTCAAAAATGTAGTGAGAAAATTTCGGATTGGATGGATTTCTGGCAGTGATTTTTAAAATTGACAACAATTGTTCAATTATAGGTAATCTATCTTGTAATGAATCTTCACTGGTATTTAATACTCTCATAATGCCTTTAATTAAAAATTCATTTTCTGCCAATTTTTCTGGAGACAAGTTGTTCATTAAGATAAGATTGAACAAATTGGTTATTAATTCAGTTATAAATGGTTGAATGTCGTGTTTGTTGAACACTGGAGCGTGGTCTTGATTGAAATTGGTCATTGACAATAATTTCTCTATGGTGATTGCTGAGTAAGTGTAAACCACCGGATTTGATTTAACATTAAGATGACTAATCAACCTTGGGATTGTTATCAATAACTGCTCTTTCGTCAACTGATTTCTGAAAATGTAAATATATTTAATGGCGTCCACTTGCAAAATCGGATGTACAGTTGTTGTAGATTCCAAATCGGCAGCAATATTATCGGAGAAAAACTTCACCACATCCACCAATACATTAGTACTTGTTACCCCAATATTGGTGACACTCCCCTTTGTGGCTAATGAACTGAACAAATAAATAGCTGTATCTTTGTTTCTCCAGTCATTATTGGCAAGACTTAAAAATTGGTTCACGTATTTCATAACCACATTCGTAAGTAATTCGCTATTCAATTCTTTCAATTCACGCAAGAAATCGGTGGCACTTTTTCTTCTTGAATCGAAATCAGAACCTTCCAAGTCGGATCGGACATACAAGATTGGTTCATCTTCAAACGTTTCTTCATCATTTTGTCGGAAATAAATATTTGGTAAAATGATTTTTTCAATAATTTCATTGATCGAGCTTTCTTGTTGGAAAAGTGATTGATAGTCTGGAATTTTGATTACCGAAGTTAAAAATTGTAATGATTTGACCACTAATAAATCATATTTTGGTTGCTTGGTGACATAGTTATTGACCAACTCCCATACCGAAGTGATGAAAGTTTGAATTAATGGTTGGAAAATATCTGCGTATCTTGTCACGTAAAGACTTAACAATTCCACAATCGAAGTCTTGACCTTAATTAAAACATTAATTTCTTCATCTTCATCGGATTTTTTCAAACTGGGGTTTTCATATACTAAATATTTATGAACGATACTCATTAATTCATTCATATGATCTTCAAAAAATTCTGGTATATCTTGACAATTAAAATCATAGTAAATTTGCATCAATAGCAAGAAATTTTCAAAATAAATCTCTAATTGAGCTTCATTATGATTACCTGTTTCCTGGATTAATGCATCCACTTCGATAAATAATTTCAAGAATGGATCAACAAATTTATCCAATACCAATTGAATTTCTAAAAACAATTCATCGGAACGAAATAATGGACGCCATTTTTTGAAAATCAGATGGGATACTAATAAAATAGCTTTATTGTTAACAAAATCAGTCAAAGACAATTTCTGAACCAAATTGTCAATTAAATTTGGCCAATTATGTGGGAAATCCAGCTCAGCAATCAATGTGATGGCTTCACCGATCTGCACTTGTAATTGATTTGGTAATTGGATCATGACATCCAAAATTTCTGATTTTATTTTATTCACATCGTCCAATGGTAACAAATAGTTAACTCCATCAGCACTTAACCATTTTCTTTTAATTAAGTTCTTAAAGTACAATGCCCCTGCCAATCTTACCGATTGTTGTAAATTAGTAGATGCAATGACATGTAATAAGTTTATACTAAAGCCTGGTTCATTTTCAATTGATTTCAATGTTTTGTCTGCTTGATTAGACAATTGTGGGTGTAATGATTGTTCCAATATAGTTGGAATAGATTCTAAAGTGTTTAGTTGAGACATAATGGAGTGGGATATTATTGATTTGATTTGTCCGAGGTGATCTATTCTTCTTCCCTGAATGTTATCTCGTCAGTAGATATGAGTGTGAGTGTGTATATGAGCGCGCCAACAGGAGAAGACAACAAGGGTAATAGGTTGAAGAATAAAAAAAATTAGTGTATGATTTTGGCAACACTCTTGGTTTGTTTTTACAACAGGTTAAGGAAATGAAAAAAAAAAATTCTTGTAAGAAAAAAAAAAAGTCGAAGAGCAGTTTGCTTGCCCTTAACTACGCGAGGAGCAGCTATATTTTGTGTGAGGTAGCATAAAGAATGTTTGAATGTCGTGCGGAAAGTGTCAAAAGAATATTGTTGCATAAGTTTCACGACACTGAAATTTCTTACAACCAGCTTCAATCCCAGCGCTCAATAGTCGCAAGAGGACGTACGATTATCTTGATAGGTATATATATTGTGCAATTCGCAATAATAATGATAATAATGATAGTGATAATAATAAAAAAAAACTCTATTAAACTAGAAGAATATACTAAAAAAATGAACTTCAAAAGTATTTTTGATTAATTTTACAATGATGCTGCAATGGCATTCCTTCAATTGTATTGTACTTTATTTTATTGTAATTTAATGTATTATATTGTATTGTACGATAATGTAGTTAGTGAGTGGTCTCCAATGTACACCATCCCATTTCTTGAGATTGGTTAATGTGGGTGACGGTATATGGTCTGTTGGGATGATCTATTTGGTGGTTGGCAATGCGGCGGCTTGCTTTTGTTGCTTTTGTTTGGCAACAGCATAGACTAAACCAGCAACAAAACCAACGAAAATAGAAGAAACTGACCAGAAGTTGACAGCAGCATCAAAGAAAATCAAACCAGACAAGGCTATTGGCAATTTGTTCAATGCACCAACCATGGAATAAGTAGTGGATGAAGTGACTCTAACACACCAAGCAGAACAATACGAAATACCGACGGATGAGGCACCACTCAAAATCATGGCAGTGATGGTGGTAGCTCTGTTGTCAGCTGGGAAGTTCAAGGCAACATTGGCAGCAGACCAATCTTCAAACACAAGCGAACAAACCAACAAGATTGGAATAGATAACAAGTTATTGTAGTACATGGTATCGAAATCTTTAAAGTTAGTCAACTTGATTCTCTTTCTCATGATCAAAACAAAGGCAGCAGAGGCAAAACAATTGGTAAACATCCAAAAGTAACCCAAGTATAAGGCTAATGCATCATCACTGGATTTAGTAGCAGCATTGTCACCATAATAAGCAATAACGGAAGACAAAACCATCAACAAGAAAGAACTCAAGGCCATGGCAGTGACTTGACCACCGAACCAAATGACTTCACCATAAGCAATCAAAATGATGGTTAAATTTTTAAAGATGGTGTAAACAGGAATACTCAAGTATTGCAAAGCTTTAGAAGAAGTGTAAATCATAGCTACCAATAAAAAGGCAATTGGAGACCATTTTTTAGCTTCGTCTTTATTGAATTGCCTATAAGTGATGACACCCAAGGATTTTAAGGAACCAATGGTAACGATACAGACGATAGATTGAACAGCCAACAAAAAGAAGTTCAAGTTAAAACTGAAACCAGACAAGACATATTTGTTGGTTACTGTCATCAAAATAGACGAAAGACAGTATGCAAAAATGGAAACTGGTCCAGAATTTGAAATTGAGCTGCCAAGTGAATGAGAAGATTTAGCGTCCATTGTAAAGGGAAGGTGTTTTTGTTGTTGATTATAAGTGTTGTACTTTCTCTTAATGAAATATAATAGTTGTCCAATTAGATAAAACAGAATTAAGCCCATACAATGTTGAACAGATCAGTCAGTTAATGAACAAAGTCTGTGGAGTTTATGTGAAAGGACGGGTCCGAGTGAAGGGGAATGGGAAGAAGTGTGTTGATGTAAGGGTAGGGGTGGAATATCAGGAGTGATATGGAACTATGAATGGATAGTAATAATAACCTAAAGTTGAACACGAAAGAAGAAAAGAAGAAAGAGGAGGAAGTAGGTGATGAAATTTTTTTTTTTTTTATTGAGCTGGATTCGTGTTGGTGGTGTTTTGTGTGTGTGTTGTTGATTGTATCGCTACACGCATACAAAGAGAAAATTTTTATTAAGCAGAGAGCGTGTTCTTTTTGGTCGTGTAATTATGTTGCAGATTATTATACTTTGTACACGACTTGTACTTTTTTACTTTACCTGTTGCTCCTATTAATAGATGCATAAAAGACAAACAATAGAAGATAAACTCGTAAGCACAGATATCTATTAACAAGTATAGATAAACTACTTTCTAATACAGAACAATAGAACATTACTAATGAGAGGGGTTTTCATTAATTAGTCGTAGTTGCATAAAGATAGTTGTCCCATGTGTTTACTTTTTCCAATCAATATTCCCACAATTTCATCTTCAATTCCACAGTTATTGTTTGAGTTTCAATCTTACTTAACACGATTATGGTGGGGCCGATGGTAACTATGAGATCTATTTCATTCTCTCAACAAAAAATCCCCCACTAGATATAATATCAATTTCAAGATATAATTTAGAACCCTCCACGATTTCACTATCCATCTCACTTCGGTGTTTCATATGGCGTCTGCCATTCGCTCTGCCACCTTCTCTTTCCCCCTCGAGCTTCATTGGATTCGCAATAAGCCACGTTAACCTTTTCAATTGTTCCGACTGCTAGGAGTTAACGTTACCTTTCAGAAGTGCCACACGTTATTACACAATAGGACAATCGCACAAATATCAAAATTATTACACAATATTACACGATATACGTCTTCCTGTTTCATCGATTTTGCTTTTGCTTTTTTTTTAATTCTGTGACACCGTACGTGGTTTCTCCTTCCCTACCTCTTCTACATATCTTTTGTAATAATTTCCTTACCTAGTTAGTAAGTTTGTAAGTTTGTCCGTCTTGGTGGAAATGGCGGTGGCTCATGAAACAAATAAAATTTTAATCCTCTTGTTCGATTATTCTCTAGTTAAATCTAAAATTTCTACAAAACTATAAGTATAACTAAACCCAAAAACGCGTGTTGAATATTGAATATTTCCTATCGCATACAGTCTTTTTACTTTTTTTTCATACGAGTGATCATTAATTTTTATACTAGTGCGCCAGAACTATTCCTACCAACTCTAGTAAATAATTTAATACCAGTGCGTCAAAATTATTAATACCAATGAAAAATATATTTTAATACCAGTGCTCACTAATTGTTCAAACCAATTTTGGCTGTTATTTGGTATGAAAATTAAGGGTCACGTGTTATGAATAATTTTGTCACATAAGTATGAACAATATTTTCCGCCTTAGTATGAACATTTTTCTACAAGTACTATGAATAATTTTGTCTTACATGTATGAATAATTTTAGCGCGCTAGTTTGAATTAAAAATAAAAAGACTGTATTTCATGAATTTGGCAGTTTGTAACTTTATACCGCAGGGCTTATCCAGAGTTTCACCGAACCCACACGCCTCGACCCAACTTACCACCTGTCCAACTAACGACCTATGTTCCGATACTTCCTAACTAGTGTATGTTTCGATCTTTAAAGTATTTCTGTTTTGTTTCAATTTGAGATTGTCTCATATCTATGTTTTACAGACTTCTCCCCCTCCTTGTCCTCCCCCCCCCTCTTCTTCTTGATTCTTTCGTATTCTTTTTGTTTTGCAATAATAACAATTAACAAATTGTGTTTTGCAATGGTAGGTACGCAGGATTATCGTAAATCTTTTGAACTCTAGGTAAATGTGTCAATTTGTAGATCTTCTCTCCTATTCAAGCTTCCATTAATTGGTAATTTGTAAATCTTGTTTACTTATTTTTAAATACAGTTTCAAATTAGTCTCAAGTCGGAACTTTTTAAAGAGCAATGGTTTTTCAAAATGGTTTATTTGTCAAATTTTATACCAATTTTATCCAAAAATAAAAACAACTCAACCCATCAACTATCATGATGGTAATGGTTTTTAGCTTATATACGGAGAAGTTAGCCTCCTAATGATCGGTTATCGATGTCTATACTAGTTCCGACGACGATATGCGTGACATAAAGGGATCAGACTTAAAATGTCACAGACTTGCAGCGACCCAAAAAAGGTGATTTCAAATAACAAAATAACATTACTGAAACTAACCAAGTTTGCAAACCAAGAGTGAGCAAGTCAGAATTGCCTAAGAAAGCCTTTCCATGGATGTTATTATTATGAAACATTTAGTTGCAAATTGGTACAAATAAATTTGCTCTTCTTAGTATGAACATTTCCCTACAAAAAGTTAGAACAATTTGTCGCAGAAATATGAATTGAATGTAAAAAGGTTGAAATTGTCGACGAATCTTGTATTAGTTTTCAAGTAATAATGTATACAAGCTTCAATGTTACAATATGACAAGAGAAGTTGCAAATTCAAGAAATTTCTTCTTCTACCTCAATAAATCACGTGATATACAACACGTGTCAATTTTTGTTAAAATACACGACTGCTAAAAAAAGAACACATACTCTTGCAGTAATTGTTTTCAATTTTTTTTTTTTCACCACCAAATACCACCACAACAAGCCTTCAAACCACTATCCTTTCCTTTGTTTTGTTTCGTTTGATTGTATGAATAATTGTATATAATTATGGACGGAGATCCTGATCACACCTATGAATTAGTGTTTAATGACTTTATACCCTTGTCTTTTCGAGTCACATTTGTTATTCAATTAGGGTTGTTATTATGGTTATTATTGAATTTTATTTTATTTAATTTCACAAAATTAAACCTATTAAATTTATTAAATTTATCATATAGTTCCCATAATTATACTCAATTGGTGGATAATAATTTGTCGAATAATTTATCAAGTGGAGAATTCCCAACTACTATCTATGCGGAATTTAATGAAAATCAACGATTGATTAAAGGGATTTGGAAAGTTTTCAAGATTGTTTCTGTGGTTAATGTTGTTTGTTGGATAAGTTATAGAATCATTGATGGTAATGAGATGATGAAAAGCTTGTATTATAGTTTACCTTTGATATCATTGGCGTTTACGACGTACAGAATGATGTATAAATCATCACAATCATGTGGACAATTTAGGGTGTTTTCGACTATGAAAAGAATATTGCAAGGTAATATTAATCACAGATCTATGAGAACGAATGATATTTTGATAAGTGATAGTTTGGTATCGTATTCGAAAGTGTTGAATGATTTGGGATTGGTTTTTTGGAATTATTGGTTCACGACAGATATTCCATACAATTATCAATTGGAATTCATGGTTTTATGTATTCCTACATGTATTAGAATCAAACAATGTTGGCATGAATACAAATCGACAGGTCAAAAGCAACACTTGTTGAATTTAATTAAATATTCCACGGGGTTTGGCCCATTGTTGGTTAATGTGCTTATTAAAAGGACATTGTTGAAAGCTACTGATGATGAAAAATCGAGTGGGCCATTATTACTCAAATTGAATAGTTTGAACAATTGGTGGTATTTGGCTCTGGCATTAAACTCGACATATTCATTTATATGGGACATTAAAATGGATTGGAATTTGGAATTGTTCAATGGGTTATTTGAGGTGAGGAATCCATTCTATAAATTTAACATCCTTCGAAAGCAATTGGTATTTCCTACAATTGTTTATTATTTTGCAATTGTCATTGATTTCTTATTACGGTTTATTTGGATATTGAAAATTTTTATAATTAATGAAGAACTTCAACAAAAGGAACACATGAAATTAATCCATGTTTTTTCAACATTCTTATTTGGATATGATGCCTATTCTTTTGGGTATGCGGTTATTGAATTATTAGAAATCCATAGACGATGGATCTGGTGTTTCTTTAAATTGGAATCAGATTGGGTGAAATTGAAAAAACAACAACCAGAATCAGAAGAAGAAATTGAATTAAAAGATCGGCTTCCAAAGCAGGGTTAAGGTTTACTTTATTTATTACAGATCCCCCATCATTTACAGAAGACAATACAAAAAAAAACATTGGACTCTTATAGACACATGTGTATATTAATGCTTATTAAAAAATAAAAATAACCTTTGAACATTCTGAATAGTTTCCAAAATAAGCACAACCTGATTTTCGACCAAATAATCAATTCTCTAATAAACGATACAAGGCAAATCTAGCAGCTTTAATTTATTTCAATTTATTGACGAATTCCACTATGATTTTCTACCCATTTTTCAGCACTATTTCTCCAGGCCAAATCTGATTTTGGACTAATTCTATTATCTTGATGCCATTTATTTTTGAGTGGACATTTGAATCCGATATAAATCATTGCAACGGAACTCATCACTAAGATAGCAGGAATACTTAATTTTGGAGCATGACCAGCCATCTTTTATCTTATTAGTTTATTGTACTAGTAGTATGTCCTTGCTTGTAATAGATATTGGGTGGTGATTTTTTTTTTCTACTGCATTTTGGTTGGCTCGTTGGTTGGTGGAACAGGCTAAAAAAAGACGCCATACTGAAAGTTTTTGGAAAAGTGTGCACGACTTCAATATGGATGTGAAATCTTTCACTTTTGTTGGGAGATCAACATGTTGGATGCATTAGCTAAGCTGTAGGTGTGTGATAAAAAAGTTAATGGAAACAATTGCAAAATCTTCCTCTGTTTGGTTTTTTTTGTAATTGGGTGTGTCTCTTCTTCCAAGACGATGTTAATACGCATATAGATATGGTATATGTGCAATCCAATAAGATTATGACTCCTACCCTCATAAATTACCATAACTAAGCTTATCTATGTTCATACCGTTTTGACTCTCTTCCTTTTATATCATTGTTGTTTGTTGTAGTAGTTAACGTTTATTTCTTCAATTTTCAGTGCGTACTAGTACTGGGTCACACTTTTTTACATAAGCAGTTTCACAGTATTTTTAATTTTTCATCAAAAGAAGAAAATTTTTTTTTTTTTGGTTGTTTGACTGCTCAATAAGAAAAGTTTTTCAATAATAGGACATTGAGAAGATACCTATCAACGCTCCCAAGGGATATTCAAAAAGCCAACATGTTAAGACTTCTGATCCAAAGAGCTTGTGGAAAGTCACAGATACACAGCAGGGTATTAAGAACTAATTCCATCTACACTTCAATTCGTACCTATTCTGCCACACAAACTTCCAATGAACCATCATTATCAAAACCAAAGAACCCATATGGGACTCCAGAAACCACCTACGACGCAATAGACGATTACTCAAGTTATAAAGCTACTATATTTACTCATAGATTACCTGAATCATCGGCCAAGCAATCTCCACCATTAGTTGCGTTACATAGTCGTTTGAATTTACCAAAATCATTTACATTGTCAACATTATCGCAATGTCTTAATTTGATTTCTCAACCTCATGAAACCGATGGATTGGCATGTAATTATGGATTACAAGTTTTAGGGAAATCCTTGATGACTTATTATGTCACGGAATATTTATTAATCACATATCCAAGATTACCAATAGCTATTCATAATGGAGCCGTTGATAGTTTGATTGGTACTCAAGCATTACTGGAAGTTTCTAGATCTTGGGGTATTGAAGTTGATGAACTTAGTAAATTGGATAAATTTTTAGGTCGAGAATCAGAATTTATGAAATATGGTAGATTGAGATATTTGACTACCGAACAAAAAGTTGATAATTTCTATAGTAAAGGTAATGCCCCAGTTGAAGGTATTCAAGAAGTGTCCAATAAAGAAGGTACTATAACTCATGAAGATAGAGCTTATTCTAGTGTTTTTACCGCTGTCGTAGGTGGGTTATATACTCATTGTGGTGAATCGGCTGCTAAAGAATTTATAAAAGATAGTATACTTTCTAGAAAGATCCCATTGGATAAAATGTTTGAAATTAAGAGACCTACGCTGGAATTAATTAGATTATGTGATAAATTGGAATTCACTGAGCCAGTGTGTATCAGGTTGATTGCTGAAACTGGTAGATTATCAGCTCATCCACAATTTTTAGCTGGTGTTTTTGTTGGGGATGAAAAAATTGGTGAAGGTCTTGGTGGATCATTAAAAGAAGCTGAAACTAGAGCTTCAGTGAATGCATTATTGGGTTACTATTTGTATTCTCCAATCAACGAACAAGGTCAACAAATTGGAGTGCCAAGCGATACAGATTACAAATTTGAAGGTATAATTGGTATTGGTGATGTTGCTGTTTAGATAATGAAAAGGAAAAAGAATAAGGAACAATAAAGAAATGGAAAAGAAAAATCTGTAAATACCATAAATTGTATATTATTATTTTCTCTTTTTTATTTATTCATTTAACATATTAATTGTAAATAGAAGAAACAAAAAAAAGTTACGAAATGTAATTTCTCCAAATCAGTTTATAATTATTTGGCACATGCACCATTAACAACTTTCTTGGAAGTAGCAACATCTAATTTATGGTAACATCTGACTTGAGCAGGAACATCGTCCATATTTTGCAATTTCAAGGTAGCATCTTGTTGTTTCATAACATCCAAAAGACAACTATATTTAGTAGCATCGGATGAACAATTTGTGGCATCGTTATATTCTATGAAATCAAATCCACATTGACTAGTTTCAGCTTCAAAGTCTTTATTTAAACATTGAGTTAAAGAACTATCTTCAATAGTTCTAATGAACAATTGTTTTCTATTATATTGATAATAGATTGAATTATCGTAATCTCTTTTAAATTTACCAGATTTCTTGATTTCATGATTATTAACATTAACATGAACAATTTCTCCGTTGTCCAGAATGGTACTGACGACATCATAATGGGTAGTGATATCTTTTTTACCAACTTCTTTCAATTTGTCCAAAACAAGATCAGTTGGAGGTAAAATAGCAAATCCTTCTTCATCGTGTAATAAATTAAATGCTGAAACAGAAGTGGCAGCAATAGCCAATGTAATTAATGACTTGAATGAAACCATATTGACCTGTCAATAGTAACAAAAAGAAGAAAGCAAAAAAAAAAAAGGAAGGAAAAGAACAAGGTTGAAGGAATTTCATTAAATTATGTATTGTTTGTACATTGGGTGGTGGGTTTGAGGGTGATGGTTTAGATAAAGGACAATGAAAGCAAACGGGAATAAAAAAAATTTTTTAATTTAAAACAAATTACACAAACAAACAGGACATAATTAATTGGTTATTAGAAGGTAATAATTTAATATTAAAATAATTTATTAATTTTGTCAATATGCATGGTGGCTCAAACACAAATCTAATTCCGAGTTGGAGTTCCAAATTCATGATTGGCTGAAATAAATTCCAACAAATAAGGAGACAAGAATCGCAACCTCCTTGAATGGATATTGGCTGAATGGATATCATTTGTTCAATTCTTTTAATAGGGTTAATATGGTTTAGCTTATTCTCTCTATCCGATTTTCCATTTGAGATATCTTGGCAGGGGGAGACCAATCAAGTTCAAGTGTAGATTTTGCTTTGGCAGTATATACAGTTGGGAGTTTATATGTCGACCAATTAGTGCTCGTCATTGGGTAGTTATAAAATAACAGTTTTTTCATGCAGTATCATTAAATGTTCCTGGGGATTCACCTTTTTGTACAGTTTTTGTTTGATTGGTTGAACAAATTTTGTAAACTCTAAAAAAGAATAGTGAATTATTATCTTTAAGCCTTATTGTTCTTAATTAACCTGCTCAGTTGTATACGGGTTATAGCTTTAAAATATAACCAGAATGCGATCATCTATCAAAGCGGGCGACACAATATGATGATGTCCGTAAATATGATAATGAAAAATCCGTTTTTTAGACAAGTTTATCAACAGTTCAATTGCCTCCAATCTCAACAATAATTTCCAACCGTCATTGAACACAAGTAAGGATGGCAAATGGGGCTTAACACATAGTAGCCACAAATAGTACCTTCATCAAGTGAACTTAAAAAAATGCTATACACGTTTTCTAAGACCGTATTAATCGTGCAATACATATTTATCGAAAAGCCTTATATTTAAGGATAATGACCCAGATCAAGCAAGTACATGATTTATTCGACTTAAACGAATGAGGCTGACGATAGCTCTTGATGTTACATAGGTATCTCTCACCAAATCACTGTTTGACAAAGACAGTTCCATGAATCAAGGGACGCATGATAGTATGACTCTGACGCATACTGGAAATACTGACGATGCTTCTTTTGTTCTATCATCTCGACCCTAACCTGCCCTAACCCAATATTCCTCGATGACTACCAATCATATAATTTTCAATTGATTGATACTATTCAAACACTAAACGTCGGAAAACAAAGTCAAGATCCCCATTAGAAGTCTGCAAAAATTTTTATACCTTTGTCCCTCAGGGAAGCTCTAGTGTCACAATGCTAAAACCTCATTCAAATATGTGGCTCAATAATAAACAGAGGCGAATCGAGTAATATAAATAGTTATTTATTTATTTGCAATCTTGCCAAGACGGGAACAGAACATTGCGGGTATAAACCGTGAAACGGAAAGAACTACTTTCATCCGTGGTCTAATAACAACGAAAAAGCACTCGCGCCATATGCTACTTCTCTCAATCAAGATGATGTTGTTAGAAGATCAAGACTGCTTGCAGAGTTTTATAGTGATATTGATATTGATATTGATATTGAATTTTGAAGATATTGACTGACAAAAGTATTGAGTTTTTCAACTGTTAACTCCGTGCGCATGATACGGAGTTAACCGGAGCCGTTTTGTGGATTCCGGCTACTTTTTCATTTTTTTCAGATTTACACTTTAACATACGGCTGAATTTGCAACCTTCACAAGAACAAGCATAAGACCAGTAGACACATAGAATGATATCCCATGTTGTACATGTACATATGTCGAGGCAATGAACAACTATCAAGAACAGAAACATCAGATATTAACCAATCAAAGAAGCCCTTGCACCAATAGAATAATATTACTCTATCAGTCACCATACTTAATTAATTTGATAACGAAAAAAAGAAAATACACGACAGACCTCTGGAAAAAAAAAGGACTACTGACATTAACTGACATTGTAATATAAAGGCTGACTTATCTCCACTTTTATTTTCACTTGTACTTTCTGTCTTTTTTTTATTATTGCTGTTTTTATCCCTTTGATTATTTCTTTATCACAATCAACTATTTCACTCATTCATAATGTCTAAAGATGAATCAAATTTAGCTCTACCTACGCAACCTCCCGATACCGCTCGTGATCCTCCTAGTGACCCCGAAACAATCACCCCTCTGGTTGAAGGCAACCACGATGCAAACGATAATGCCGAAGATAATGCCCACAATTCCCAGGAAGATCTTGAACGACAACAAACCAACAGAAGTGGAAAGAAATTTAAAGAATCAGATGCTGGTGATGGTACCAGAAAAGAAGATCATTATTTACATGGTGCTCATTTAATCTTGTGTTTCTTCTCCTTATTTCTTTGTTTATTCCTTTTTGCCTTGGATCAAACGATTATTGCCACAATTTTAACTACCGTGGGTACACAATTCAATTCATTTGCCCAAGTTGGTTGGCTCTCCAGTGGGTTCTTATTAGCCATGGCAGTATTTATTCAGCCATTTGGAAAATTGTCAATTATTCTTGGTCGCAAATGGACCATGGTTGTGGCAGTGGTATTATTTGAAGCTGGTTCCTTAATGTGTGCCCTATCCGATAGTATGAATGTTTTGATTGGTGGCAGAATACTAGCCGGTGTTGGAGGGGCTGGTATCAATAGTGGTGCATTTGTCATTGCGTCGGAAGTTGTTCCAATTACTAAGCGTCCGTTTGCATTGAGTATTTTTGCAATTACTTTTGCTGTCGCTTCGGTATTGGGTCCGTTAATTGGAGGGGCATTTACATCGGACGTTTCATGGAGATGGGCATTCTATATCAACTTACCTATTGGTGGGATTGCGTTAATCGTGTTTCTTTATTCTTTCCGTCCGCCAAGACCCAAAGTTGACGTTAAGCATGAATTGATGATATTTGATTACTTTGGTACGTTTTTGTTAATATCTGGATGTGTGGTTTTGTTGTTGGCATTGACGTTTGGAGCTGACGAGTTTCCGTGGGATTCAAGTGCAGTTATTTCTTGTTTTGTTTTGGGACCACTTTTGATAATTGCATTTTGTATTTGGAATTTTAAATTTTCCAAAAACCAAATCATTGGCACTGAAGTTATCAAGGTTCCTCAAATAATTGCCTCTACACTTTCAATTTCTGGTATATTCAGTTCATTCATAATGTCCATGATTTATGGATCGATATATTTTCAAGTAATTCAAGGTACTACACCTTTAGGAGCTGGACTTCATTTACTTCCAACCATAGTTGCTGTTGTTATATGCTCGTTATTTTCTGGTATAATGGTACAAAAATTTAGATATGTTAAAGTTTACAGTATTGCCTCGGGTATTCTTGGTCCCATTGGATGTGGATTATTAACTTTACTCCAAGTTGACTCAACGTTCTCCCAACAAGTTGGATTATTAATTATTCTTGGTGTTTCAACTGGGTTAGCAATGCAACCTTCATTTTTAACAGCACAAATAAAGGCTCCTAAAACACCGTCAGGAATGATTAATACCACGGTTTTCATTAATTTTTTCAGATCGTTTCTTTCAGCAGCAGGAGCAGTTTTGGCTGATGCAGTATATACTGCATCGTTGAAGAACATATTTAGAAAATCAGTTTCACAACTTACCGATCCAGTGATTTTACAAGATTTACAAAAATTAAACATAAATGAATTGATATCATCAATTGAAGTTTTGAAAACATTAAATCCCGAAACACAACATTTTGTGAAAACACAAATAATGGATGCCATTAGGAATGTTTATTATACAACGATTGGATTTGCGGCTATTTCTTTGATTGCATGTTTCTTTGTAACTAATAAGAAATTACCCAAAGAAGTGGAAATTAGAGCAACAACCACTGAGCAACAAAAACATGATGATGAAGAAGAAGAAGAAGTAGCAGCAAAAGCAAATGAAACCAATAATAACGAAACAAATGATTCAGTTGAATCACTGGTTAATGATGAAGTGGATAAGAGAGAACATAGCAGTGAAGAAGGACAATGAGTTACACATGTTTTGTGATTTTTTGTATATAGGTGTACCAGAAAAAGTAAAAGATTGATTTTAAATATAAACGATTCAGAAAGAAGAAGTTATGAATTTTAAAATTGCAAAATGGGGAGCTTATTGATAGTGCATTGCTTGGTTGCATAATCATACAGTTTTCAAAACGATAAGAATAAAGTAAGGAAGGGGCTATTTATCCTACTGTTCAAGATAAGATAACATATCCACGGTTCAATCCAAATACAAAAGTATATCGCCATTTGTAGAGAATGAGATCATTCTCTTCTTTGACATTCAAGTAGTAAAGTAATGAGATATTAATTGTAAGTGTAGTTTGGGGAAGAATTCCCTCTATGGTATTAGGGATCAAGATATTGGTGGAAAACTCCATAGATTAGTGCATTCCATTGACAAAAATACCCTTTCGGTAAGGATCACATTCTAGGGGAAAGGGAGGGTAATGGTCAATGGATATTATAAGGTATATAAGATAAGTATTCTTTGTTGTGATATCTAACCTGTCGATAACTTGATTTATCCCCGCGCCATACCTTCTCTGTTCGTCATAAGAATTGGGACAAGCATTTGGATGAGGAAATCCTTTTGAGGTGGTATTGACAAAAGTTTAAATATTGTCACTTAAGCATTTGGAATAACGAAAGCCAAGGCAAGTGGAGGCAATGCCAGGCGGAACGCGATTTTCAAAAACGTTGCAGTGGGGGGTGACGTGGGGGACCGCGCCTGTCTTATCATGACATGTTGCAACATCATCATTTGAACCAATCATAATGAACCATTTAGAAACTACATGGAATATTGCATATTGACAGATTTGAAGATATTAGAGAATGACACTTGCCGAATTGCAACAACAACATCTAACGCGGTACATTACATTACCATCCTAATATTTCCGGCGGTCCAAGGGTCCCGAAGAAGACCGTGTAAGTATAAAAAAAATATCATACCATACTAGCTTAAAAACATAAAGGTTATTATTGGTTGATAAGATTAAACTGTTGATAAAAATCAGGCTATTTTTCTTTTTTTTTTTCAATTTTTATTTTTCTTTAGTTATATTATTTTTTTATGTCTAATTTTTTGCAGTCAATTTTGTATGGCGTGGGCAACTAAAGCAAAAAAAAAAAATCACGCTATTTTCTTTGCCTCGTAAGAGAGTTCCATGCGGCTCATAACCAAATAACCTAAAACAACGTAAACCACCCCACCCACTTCGGAATACGGCTCTTATTGTTCCATCGGTTTTTTTTTGTATATAGTGTCATTGTTTCATTTAAGTGTGATCGTGGCGTGGCGTGGTGGAGAGGTATCAGACGTTGGAGGTGCAAGAAGAACAAGACGAAGACGGGGAAGAACACGGGGAGGAGGAGAAGAACAAGGAAACTGTGCGTCGTGTACCCGAACTCAGATTCTGTGTCATGTACGTTTTTGCATCCATAAGTTAAAACAAGTATGGGGGATGAATATTATAACAGCCCATTATGGCTATTGTATCCACGATGTCCCAATCAAAATAAACTCCTACTCCTACTCCTACTTCTCCTCCCACAAATAATAATTACCGAATAATCAAACTAGAAAAAAAAGGAAAGAAAGAAATTCAAGTCATCTATAAAAGGGATAATAAATCCCTCCTTCCTCTTGATTTCTTCTAGTTCTCTTTCGGAGTTTTCTTTTTTACTTTTAAACTTCATATTCCTATTACTTCAACTTCCTTATAAATATTCCTAAATTAATAAAACTAAACATGGCCGTTCTTAAAACCCCAACCTTGACTCCAACTACTGCCTTGATGATTGGTGGTGCTTGTTACGGTGCTTGGGCCGTCTGGATGTTCAAAAACTACTTCAAACAATCATCTATCAGAGCATACTACGTTAAATCCGATAAAGAATACGAAAGAGTTCATCCAATGCAAAAAGTTCAATATGAAGGTAATTACGACAGAAAATAAATAATTAGTTTGCTAGCAAATTAACTATTAAAGCACAACGGCCAACCAACCCATGGGTTCTTAACCTTACTTCCGCTAGGCTTGTCTTTTCAGTTCTACCAATCAAAACAAATCATTAGTCATAGTCATCATCTATTTCTCATTTCATTTATTAATATATAACTATATATTCATCTTTTAAAAAAACCCTTAAACCTAAACCTGTAGTATACCCATTTTCACTGAGGTATATCATCATCTCTATTTGTTATAAAATCACTAATATTGTCATATACATTAGTTTCGTTGAATTTTTGCTTCATTTTTGTCATGATCTCTTGATTAGTGATTGGTATTAGTAGGTTTTTGTCACGCATTTCTTGTTGTGACAAGTTAAATGGATATATACATGATTCAGAAGGACATGATATAATGGATAAGTGAGGTTGTAATAAATGCAACTTTAATTCTCCATGACATAATGGACATGATAATGGCATATTGAAGGCAATTAAACCGATCTTCGCAATGAAAAAAAAAATTGATGCTTGGTTTTTTTTTTCAGTTTGTATATAAGCACCATACAAATCAAACCTTGACTCATCGTATCCCGTAGAAACTCATCCCCATAGATATTTACTTACTCACACACACATACATAACAATGAAAATTTCACCAGAAACAGTACATAAGTTGCAACTAGATGCATCATGTATTCGAAATATATGTATCTTGGCTCATGTCGATCATGGGAAAACTTCATTGAGTGATTCTTTATTGGCAACAAATGGTATCATTTCTCAACGAATGGCAGGGAAAGTAAGATATCTTGATTCAAGAGAAGATGAACAATTAAGAGGAATCACCATGGAAGCATCTGCGATTTCATTATATTTTAAAGTTATGAGATTACAAAAGGACTCGGAAAATCCTGAAATAAAAGAACATTTGATCAATTTGATCGATTCACCAGGTCATATTGATTTCTCATCGGAGGTTAGCACGTCATCAAGATTATGTGATGGTGCCGTTGTGTTGGTTGATGTAGTAGAAGGTGTTTGTTCCCAAACCGTGAATGTTTTACGTCAATGCTGGATTGATAAATTGAAACCATTGTTGGTTATTAATAAAATAGATAGATTGATCACGGAATGGAAATTGTCCCCCTTGGAAGCATATCAACACATTTCTCGAATTATCGAACAAGTCAATTCAGTTATTGGGTCATTTTTTGCTGGAGATAGATTAGAAGATGATTTGAACTGGCGTGAATCAGGATCCGTGGGGGAATTTATTGAAAAAAGTGATGAAGATTTATATTTCACTCCAGAAAAGAATAATGTCATTTTCGCATCGGCAATTGATGGATGGGCATTCTCAATAAATACATTTGCCAAAATATATCTGAAGAAATTAGGATTCTCTCAATTGGCATTATCAAAGACTCTTTGGGGGGATTATTATTTGGATATGAAAAACAAGAAAATCATTCCTGGGAAAAAATTGAAAACCACCAATCTCAAACCATTATTTGTATCATTGGTTTTGGATCAGATATGGGCCATTTATGAAAATTGTATCATTGAAAGAAATCAAGAAAAATTGGAAAAAATTATAGAAAAATTAGGAGCTAGAGTTACACCTAGGGATTTACGTTCCAAAGATTACAAAAATTTGTTAAATTTAATCATGTCACAATGGATCCCTTTAAGTCATGCAATTTTGGGAACAGTGATAGATTACTTACCAAGTCCTATTCTTGCGCAACGTGATAGAATTGATAAAATTCTCGACGAAACCATCTATAGTGCGGTTCAATCAGAAAACGATAAGTCGAAACTAGTCGATCCTGCATTTGTCAAGGCAATGCAAGAGTGTGATAATACTGATCCGGAACATCATACCATTGCTTATGTATCCAAGTTGTTGTCAATCCCGAACGATGAATTACCCAAATCCGGTACTTCTTCTGGATCATCGTTAACTGCAGAAGAAATTCAAGAGCGTGGTAGAATAGCTAGAGAATTAGCTAGAAAGGCATCGGAAGCAGCAGCAGCTGTTCAAGAAGCAAATAAAAATGAAGATGAGTTTGTGATAAAACCGAAAAAAGATCCGTTTGAATGGGAATTTGAAGAAGATGATTTTGAAATCGAACAAGAAGAAGAAGAAGATGGTGTGGAAGAATCAACTGAGACTTTGGTAGGGTTTACACGTATATATTCCGGTTCATTATCCAAGGGTCAAAAATTAACTGTTATTGGTCCTAAATACGACCCATCATTACCTAGGGACCACCCAACTAATGTTGAGCAAATTTCCAACAAAATTGAAATTAAGGATTTGTTTTTGATCATGGGACGTGAATTAGTTCGTATGGATGAAGTTCCAGCTGGTAATATTGTTGGGGTTGTTGGTTTAGATAATGCAGTTTTGAAAAATGCTACTCTTTGTTCACAATTACCTGAAGATAAACCATATATCAATCTTGCATCTACATCCACATTAATCCATAATAAACCAATTATGAAAATTGCTGTTGAGCCAACCAACCCTATAAAATTGGGTAAATTGGAAAGAGGGTTGGAATTATTGGCCAAAGCTGATCCGGTGTTGGAATGGTATATAGACGATGAATCGGGTGAATTGATTGTTTGTGTTGCTGGTGAGTTACATTTAGAAAGATGTCTTAAAGATTTAGAAGAAAGATTTGCTAAAGGATGTGAAGTAATTGTGAAAGAACCAGTTATCCCATTCAGAGAAGGTTTGGCTGATGATAAAATTAATACCATGAACCAAGAAGAATCAGATTCGGAAGATAACCAAGATGACGATGAATTAGTGGATTTGGAATTTGAAATCTCACCATTGCCTAAAGAAGTTACCAAATTTTTAATCAATCATGAATTATCCATTTCGGAGATAATCAATAATAAGCACGAAAATGATGATGAATTTAAGAAGGAATTTTTAGACAATTTTTCTTTGGTGATTGAAAATTCCAAATTGGTTTCCAATTTCCCCGATGTCAAATCATTCATTGAAGGTATAATTTCATTTGGGCCAAAGCGTATCGGACCAAATATTTTCATTGAAGAATATGGATGTAATCAATTCAAACACATTTTTTCAACCAATCTCCCTCCAACAAGATTTGAATACGAGAATAATATTCTCAATGGTGTTCAATTAACATTCAATGAAGGTCCATTAGCATCGGAACCATTACAAGGAACCATAGTCACCTTAAAAAAGGCCATTAAGAATGATATTGATGAAGATAGGATTGTCAATCCTGGTAGAATCATTGTCCAGACTCGTGATTTAATCCATAAACGATTCTTGCAAAAATCTCCTCGTTTATTCTTTGCCATGTATACTTGTGAAATTCAAGCTGCTTCTGAAGTTTTGGGTAAAGTTTATGCTGTTGTGCAAAAACGTGGTGGTACGATTATTTCAGAAGAAATGAAAGAAGGTACCCCATTTTTCACCATTGTTGCTCGAATCCCCGTTATTGAAGTCTTTGGATTTTCGGAAGATATTAGAAAGAAAACTTCTGGTGCTGCTAGTCCACAGTTGGTTTTTGATGGTTATGATATGTTAGATATCGATCCATTCTGGGTACCTCATACCGAAGAAGAATTGGAAGAGTTGGGTGAATTTGCAGAAAGAGAAAATGTCGCTAGAAGGTATATGAACAATATCAGAAGAAGAAAGGGGTTGTTTGTTGATGAAAAAGTGGTGAAGAATGCTGAGAAGCAAAGGACATTGAAGAAGGACTAGATATGAAGGATGTATAGTATTATATTTCAGAGTACTATTGTAATATTATGTCTAGTATCATTATCGTTTTTATCTTGATCGTTTTTTTTTAGATATGGGGTAAAAAAAGGTAAACTCTGGCCGGAGTTATGGATGAGAGATGGCGATAGTGGGGATGGAGATCGTATAATTTCGCCTAAGAAAATTTGCCTAACAGAGAAGTACTGTTAGTACTGCAAGAAGCAAAAAAAATTTTCCCTTCTCTAGCCAATCCTTTGTTAGGTGTCTACAACCAAAATCAAATTAAGACTACACTCCATCTTTCGTTTCCTCAGTATTACAACCTGCAATATTACTCCTCTTTAAGTGTATCAACTGTTTTGAGTCAATAAGAAGAACCCTGCTTGATTAATCACGTACGCCGTTCTACATTTATAACGAAGCAGATATAGCCTTGGAACCATATACCTACGGAAGTCCTTTCCTCACCTCGTATATTGTCTTAAATGCATGGAATATAAAATATACCAACTTACAAATATTAATCAATAGTTGCCAACCACTCAGATAAAACGAAACCTTTGAGATCTCGGTCATACATTAAAATATGGGAAAACTATCTACCGAATCCAATCACACAAGTAATATTACCGGACTGGCATCTAGTACGAAAATACCCAAGACTACAATAAAGGGAACCACATCCCATGGCTCATTTCAAGCAATAGTATCGGCAACACTCTTGAAGGAGGGAAGTTCGCGTACTACGACTACTACTAGTACTACTAATAATAATGCTACAGGATTAAGTCCCAAGCAGTTGTTTGAATTGGTGTCTAAAAATTATGAAAATTGGCTGCAGGCAATGGCCAAACAATTTGAAAATGATGTGGATGAGACCAATTATTCCCCTTTCCCCAATGAAGATGATGTACCGGTTAATAATAATAGCATGAATATGAATATTAATGGTAATAATGAGAAGTCCAATCCGATTTTCAATTATAGTTTATTGGAAGCATTGGATGCTGCATCAAATGACATGAATGAACAACTCCGAGATGTCCCCAGTGGATCTTCAAATAACACCACAAGTAACGCCACAGTCACCATTACCAGGTCAAATGAACTGAATGGGCAAAGAAAAATCCTTGATCCTAGTACACATACATTACTTAATGAACGAGAAATTGATTTCCTTCGACATAAGATCACCCAAATTATTCAACAGAATAATGAAACCAGTGAAGGATTCAATTTATACGATACAAAAGATGAAGAAGGATTACATGAAGGAAATTGTGGTTGTTTTAACGGAGATGACGAAGATAATGACGAAGAAGTAGAGTATGACCAAGATGATTATGATCTAGAAGAAATAAATGGCGATGAAAATTATGCATATGATATCCCACCTACACATCATATCGAAGTGGAATTGAACGCGGCTCCCGATTGTCCTATACATGGACCGGATGGTTGTGATTGTCCCATCCTTACACATCATGGCGATCAATGCGATGATGATTATGATGAAGACGATGATGATGATAGTTATGCTCCTTCATGTGAGTTTATGTTTGAATACGATCTGTCCGGTAAATTGGTACCCACGTATAATAATGTGGCAGAGAAGTTACGAGAAATGGAAGCAAATGGAGGTCGGTTCCCACATAAACCCAATCGACTGAAGCTACCTTCAATTGAAGAATTACATGCTAGAGATGAAAAGGAAAAGAAACGAAAGAATAAAAGGAAGAATAAAAATAAGAATAAAGATAAAATTAATGAATCGAAATCAAATTTGAAAACCCCGATATCAAGAACTGAAGATCTTGTAAATATCAGTCAAATAAAAGTCCCATTGCAAAATAATGCTAAGAATCAAACATCCACGATTCCAAAAAATTATATTGGGTTTATACCTAGTGATCAATGTTGTTTGTTTTGTGAATATGAAGCTGTTTTTGGTACCAAGCCGAGCCAGATGATTAGATGGTATGAACAAAGAATTCATGCCGAAGAGAAACGAAGACAAGAGTTTAAAAGAAAACTTCAGAATGCAAAACTGAAAGCTTTAAGAAAACAAAAGGATATGAGGCAAAAGAGTATACAGCAACAACAACAAAAGCAACAGCAGCAGCAGCAGCAACAACAACAGCAGCAACAACAACAAACCAATAATGAGAAATCAGCAAATACATCACCAGCTAAACATGAAGGTTCGCCAAACAAATAGATGAAGTAGATTAGAACTAAGAAAGAGGCGAACGGGCATCACAGGATAGATGTCTCTATAGGGTAATATCATTCGCTTAAAAATCAATGATACGACGAAATAGTTTCCATTTATATATCGGAATTATATAAAAAAATAATATTACAAACTTGATGATACATATTAGTGCTCTAATGATCCATGCACTTTGCTTAACAGAAGAAATTGTAAATCTTGTAGTAAAATGGTTTATTAGCAAATGCTTGACGTTGTTCGGCAATTTCTTGTTTCAACAATTCAACATCAATTTCCCTTCTACCGGTATCCAAGTCAATATCTTCCAATTTAATCCAAAACATATTCCAAGATTTGTGAAGAGTTTTAAAACCAGCCCACATTATAATCATCAAGGGCAATGATAAACAATTTTGCCAAAATGTCACAACATCAGCGCCCGATCCAATTGGGAAAATTGAGATCCAGATTTCCCCCATAACAACGACAAACAATACAGCAATTCCTGACCAAGAACCCAACGTTCCCAATGGAGATCTGAAAATGATTTCATCGGTGGATCTACCTTGATAATCCAATGCCCATCTCCATCTTAAATGAACCACATTGATTGCACCCCAGGTGAAGAATGAAGATAATGAACAAATAGAAAAGAACCAAGTGAATACAGTACCTTCATCTTTATTAACCACAAGGAATCCCAATAACCCAATGGCACTGGAGAATACTATGGCAACAAGTGGCCTACCACTTCTGTCAATATAACCAAAACATTTTGGTAATAATCCTTGTACGGCCAATGAAGCTAAAGTACGAGAACAACCGTATACGGAAGAATTACCAACGGAGATGACGGCGATGACAATAACCGCATTCATAATGTGAGGAACGACTTTAATACCTCCTTGATTGATAGCAATGACAAATGGGGAAGCAGCAATACCTTCACCATTAAGTAAGTCGTCATTGGTATATGGAACCAAACAACCAATAATGATGGCAGTCAAGATATAGAAAATGAAGATTCTGTAAAAGGTACTTTTAACAGCCTTTGGAATACTGATATTTGGAGCCTTGGTTTCGGCAGCAGCCAAGGCAACTAATTCAATACCACCAAAACTGAATGCCGCAGAGACAAACGAGGATGCAATACCTTTGACACCATGATTGAATGCACCAGGATTATGCCAATATCTACCACCGATATAACCTTGATCTCCAACACCACATGTAATACAAATACCCAAGATGATAAACCCAATAACGGCCAAAACTTTAATCATGGATAAAACATACTCGACTTCACCATATCCTTTGACACCAAAGAAATTGATAATAACAACCACGACCCAAAACACAGCTATCCAAACAGCAGGATTTACCAGCGTATTCCAATATTGAACCGTCATGGCAGCGGCGATCAATTCTGAAGGGAAAGAAATACACCAAGAAGCAGCATATAAAATACCAAATGTACTACCAAAGGAAGGTTCAAGAAATCTGGAATAAAATGCGTTAAACGACCCACTGACGGGGAACTGAACAGATAATTCACCCAAGGCATAAACCACCGTTAATAACGAATAACCCACAAGGATATAACTGATTAAAATCCCACCGGGACCACCCATGGATAATGCGTAACCTGAACCAACAAATAATCCAGTACCGATACTACCACCAATAGCAATCATTTGTAAATGACGATTTTTCAATCTTCTTGCCAAGGGATGTTTTGCTGATGCGATAACGGCTTTTTCAATTGGACTTAATCCAGAAGTATCTATTCCTTCATCTTCTAAATTAATTGGTTTGAATGAATTATATAAACGTTTGAAATAATTTCCTTCATCTTCGTATTGGGTATATTCGGATTCAAATGAACTTCTACTGCTTCTTTCACTCACTTCATCGGATGTGGTGTTTCTGACAGCGGTTGAAGCTGTTTGATAGGAAGTATCAATACCTGATTGTTTTTCAAAATCTTTCACTGGCATGGTATAAGACAAGTGGAGAAAGGAAACGAAATGGTAGTTTAGATAAAGAAAGAAAGAATTAAAGAAATGAAAATTAGATTGAATTAGATATGAAAAAGTAAGTTTAAAAATTCCACAATTAGGAAAGGAGACTGGAGAAGTTGGTCATATTTATACACACGGCAGGATGATCCTCACCAGGTAGTGATTTTAGGATTGAAGTATAACTAGGAGAAAAATTTTACTTTCTGCATTTTCAGTATGTTAGTAAGTATGTTAATCAGTATGTACGATCTATTAAATTTCACCTTGAAAGCCACAGAACAATGCGCACATAAAATTCCGCACCCAATTAAAAAAGAAATACCACCACCAATATCTAAAGAAAATGGTTGGAAAATTTTTAACTGATACAAACTACCATTGTTCTTCTTTAATTAGGTCCACCCCTCTCCAAGGGGAAGGCAAAAAGCATAGCACAATTGGAATATAAAGACCATTTCTTTATTTTTTCCCAATAAGCGGGACTATAATCAATAACGTTCAAATAGACGGCCATTGTATGAATGTGAAAAAAAAAAAAAATTGCACGGCATTTTTTGCACACAAAGAACAGAAGCGCAGGGTGTGCAACAAAAATGACAACTAACGACGGAACAATCCACAGTAAATTAATTAATCCATTAATTAATTATTAAAATGAAAAGGCAAAAATCAAAGTCAGGGGGGGGGAAAGTAGGATCAGTCTAGATGGTGATTTTCTACTGGCAAGGAAATCCTGTGTTCCTACTGTGATGATCCTTTTTCTTATCTAGAGTACAAAAACATAGGGTGCATCATACAAGAATTCAAAATAGAATTTCATTTCATTCTGATTCTGATTCTGATTTTGCTACCTACAGATAATTCTATCCATCCCCCACCTTCATCTTAAAAAAAAGTTCCAAACAAACAGGATTATCTCGCAGGATATTCTAATCGTTGATAAAATTCTCCAAGCAGAACATCATGTTTAACGCTTACCAGTTTGGGAAAGTCATTGTTTTTTTTTATTTGCAAATATTTAAGTTATCATGAATAATATGATCTTCGCTAAATATCAAGTAAACAATAGTATGGTTTCCCAGCATGAATATTGACTGCTGATGGTTCGAGGACATGGTTTTTGCTATAAACAGTTAATTGGTTTCATATCAAACGGCAAAAAGTATAGGAGAGAGACGAAGAAAGAAAGGAGTGCAGAGGAGGTGAGCCACACCTTTGTTGCCGCTTCCATTGTGTTACTCCTGCTCCTTCTCTTACCCTGTTTATTGCGTGCGTCCTATGTTCACAAAAATGCGGCGTTCCAGAATTTGTTCCGACGGGGAAAAATGAATTTTCCGATGAACTACAAAAAGATTTGCAAGGCACAAACCATACTTCATTGGTCAGTATTTTTGGATGTTACAGATCTTACCCATTTACAGTTAATTAACTGATGTGTTGCAAATAAGAAAGACGAACGAGCCGTGTCGAGAGAAGCCTCACGGCATTGCGGATTGAATCAGTTTATTGTTTTGTTTTTGCATCCATGGTGATTTTGACGATATTCCCCAGTCTTGCACCTGAAGTTATTGTCCATTAGGAGGCAAGATAAAGCAATGTTAGATCTATTGAATGTGAAGTAAAAGTCTCATTCTTCTTGCCAGGTCTTATCAACTGAATATACTTGCGCTTTTACTTATTGGCAGGCGTTGTTGACGCTGCGTAAGCGGATTTGTTTTGTGGATTCCGACAAACATTGCAGCAGGGCATTGCTATGCACAAAACGCAAGCAACTTCCAACTTGGATGGCGTCAACCCCACGTGAAATTTCATTATCAAAAGGACATTCTAGCTTGGATATCTTAGTCTGAGAAGATATATCAAATGGATTACCAAATGGATTATAGAGGAAGCAACATGACATCAACAGTTGTACATCGCCGATTTGATTCCTCGATTCGAGATCTGCGATACTGCGCAACTAAAGAAAGAACAAAGAAGAAAAACATACACAAAAAGGTATGTTGAATTCCTCTCATGTTGATTTGAAACATAGATAATATTTGGACCAATAAGAAGTGATGCAGTACTTGTGGACAAAACAACCCCCGAACATACCAAACAAGAAGATCTACCCATTTATATTGTTTATTATGGGGTTTTGGTTCTTTTTTTTAGTACGAATTCTAGATTCTATTGACCCTTGGAATTTTGTTGAATTATAAAAACACGAACAATTTACATTGTTATTTGGTTGATTTAGTTACCACAGGGCTTACGGAATGCAGGAAACAACAAACAACATTAACAACTAAAAGCAATAATAATAATAATAATAATAATAATAATAGTATTGTTATTTAGTTGTTTATACACAAATGGTTTCAATTATATATGTTATCATTCTGCATCATTCTTATTTCCATATTGGGCCACGAGGAGGGTGGGGACAGATGATGCAATGATCAACATCAAAGGTAATTCTATTCACGTTTATTCTATTATTTTTTTTGCCCACCTAAGACATGATCGAGAATGTTTAGATAAACGATAGGAATATAAACATAAACATGAACTAGATGAAATTTAGTTGGAGGTTGATGGTGGTAGTGTTGAATGCGAGTATATTTCGATTTTATGTATTTTTCATATTGGTTATGGTACTTTTTGGAATTTACAAAAGTAGTTGCAAAATTCTCTTTCTACATTCTCCACTCCATCTATCCTGGTTACACTTTTTGGTAAAGTACTAATTCACCTGTGGTGGCTATGAATTTTGTTACTTGATAGTATAAATACATTAATAATAAAACGTTAACTTACACATATGTGTGTATATACATATATAATGTTTCAAGGATGGTTTTTGCTTCCTCCTCGTTTCTACACTTCAACACTTCTCGGTTGGTCATCAACGATTGATTGAGGTTCCGCAGTTGCAGTTGTAGTGGTAGTTTCGCTGGCCGTAGTTATATTCGAATCCGCTGTTGTGTTATTGTCGACGCCTGAAGTACCAGGAGCAGCAGTACCATCCGATCCTGGAGCACCTGTAGCACCACCCATCATTTTCTTATAAAGTGGACATTTGGCATTGGTACGAATATGACCATAAGCACCACAATTCTTACAACGACGGGTTCTACTTTTACCTTTCCCAATACCTTTACCTCCAATAACATATGATCCATCAGGTAACATAACAGTGTTGGCATCAATAATGGTGGCTCCTGCAGCTGCAGCAGCATGGATCAGATCCTTAGGTGGTTTTTTAGCTCTACTTTGTTTGGCACGTTTTTCCAAACTGGCTAATTTCTCTTCTAATGCCTTACGACGGATCTTGTTTAATTCTTTATCGTTAGTAGGCAAGATCTCATCAACATCGGCATTCTTCAATAATTCATCTTCAATTTGTTTCTTCCGTTTAACATAGGCACGGATTAATCTTGGATCGGTGATGGTTTCTACTCTTCTTTGCACAATTCCATTCTCATCCCTTATTCTTCTGGTTATTTTCAAAATCTTCTGTTCCTCCACCTCAAGCTTGCTCTTGACAAATTGCTCATGATCGTTTGGCTTATACTCGTCATAAATTTGTTGGAGATTAAACGCAGAACCTTCACCATGGTCAACTAATGAACTTCTCTGCGAATACCAAATTCTTTTAATTTCTTGTTCATATAGTTTTTGATTATGTGCCGCAGCATTACTTTTAGGAACATTTTCCGGTGGTGGTGTAAATAATGGCTTAAAGGGATTCTTTTGTGTGGCACGTAACATGGAAAACCCCAAACCAATACCCGTTGGATCACCTTCTCCATTCAACTGTAACATGGTTTTAGTTTGGTTGGCAATGACAAAATTTCTTGACAAATTCCATGGGGCTAACTCATCTTCAACATCTATTTCGGCGTCTTGTTCCTTCGCCTTCTTTCCTGCCTTTTCTTTTTTGGCTGTTGTGGAACTCGTATTGTTGTTGTTATTATTATTATTATTATTGTCCTCAGTAGTTCCATCTTGTTCATCCGCACCTTCATCCTTCTTTTCATCCTTTTTTCTTTTTGATTCTTGTTTGGATTCATCTCCAAATAACGTGGCATTATCGTCTATGGCTTGTTGCCCGAATTGCATCGTATCCACCAACGAAGAGTCTTCTGGTGTAATCATGGTTCTGATTTCATCTTCACCCGGTATCACGTCATTTAATCCTCGAACTTTCCAATACCCTTGGTCGTCACCTTGTCTCTGATATTCCATGAATTCTTTCAATCTTTGTCTATTCTGCATATCCGAATGTTCTGGGAAATGTTTGGAAACGTCCTTCACTGATATACGAGGAGCACCAAGATTGTTCATAACCCTGAAAACAACCATTTTCAACCTATTCTTGGATATATTCGTCACCTTTCTTGAATGAGGAGCTGGCACTTCAACAGGGAAAGTATTACCAACGGCAAAATTAAAGTTAATTGCCCTCAAGAAAAATTTCTGATGCGATCCTGCCCCGTGAGATCTAATCATCAAGAAATCAGTATTCTTTGCATCATGTTTGAATATTGGTGCTCTAACCATATTATTATACAAGGTGGGAACGAAATCACCAGGGGCCACCTCACCAAAATTCCAAAATGGTGATCTATCTTCAATTCCTAATATATGGGTTTCACCTACTTGAGCCTTTGGACGTGAAGTATCATTGGCTCTTTCCTTTCTATAATAGTTAATCAATTTGGATCCCATACCAAAGTTCGATAGAATAGGGGGATATTGCTCTGAATATTCTAATGCAATCAAATTTGCCGTGTCGGTTGTGGTCAAATCTGTAGTCTTGGAAAATACTTGTTGTAATGTCTTACCTTTATCTTTCTTTCGTTTTCTTAACTTCAATTTGGAAAAACTAACAAGAGTACCAGGTCTGACATTGAACACCGGTCGATGGAATAAACGCATTTCGTCGGTTGAAAGTTTAACTTTGTAATATGGAGTCTGCAACCTCAAGGCAGGAACAGAATGTTCGATATTAAGATTACTCAATTGAGATCTTTGTTTTGTGTTGTAGTTCTTTCTCAATAACTCGTAATCTTGATCGTTGGAAAAGTTAAATTTCAATTCAAGCAATTTATCATTTGTAGGGATAACTGCTTTACTGGTGTCTGATTTCTTTTTTGGAACAAACAATAAATTAGGATCGTTCATATCAAGTTTCAATAATTTTTTTGTATCTAGTTGACCATTAAATATATCTTCGTCATCTTCTCCTTCTTCCTTCGAACTTTCAAGAAGTATTTCGTTAATTGGCTTGACAGTATATTGAGCGTCACCTGCATTAATAATAGCATCGTCGTCCCAATCGGTGGTTGATAAGATTAAATCTTTAGAGAAATCCCCAAACTTGTTAAAGTTACTCCAATCACGTTTGACATAGTCAATGTCCTTAATGAATGAATCGATGGATGATCGTTTATTTTCCAAATCTTCAATGAAGTTCAAATCAGCTTGAGTGATATTAGTGACATTTTTCTCTAAAGTGGGTTTTATATTTCTCATTTTGAATATCTTTCGCTGGTCAGGTTCCACTTCTAAATTCAATTTTGTAGGAATTAATGGCTTTATATTTCTATTGAATGCAATTGCTGGTCTTTGATATCGGAAATATTGTGGAGTTGGTGAAAAAAACTCGTGGAAATTGAATGGTTTATATCGAGAATATGTAGGGAAATAATACTTTATGTTCCTCTTCATCTGTTCCTTTTCCAATTTCTTGATAATCTTCTCTAGTTTCTGTTTCTTTAGTTTCCTTTTCTCTTCTGTTTCTTCTTCTAATTTATGTTTTTGGGCGCTTTTATCATCAAACAATTCTCCCAAATCGTTCAATCCATCATTTTCATCCACATCCATTAGATGGTTACCTTTGCCTAAATCATTGAAAAGAACATCATTCTGCAGCTCATGCTCATGAAAATCATCAACGCCACCAAATATGTCATCGAATTGATCATCTGCTTCAGCTTGCGCTGCTAAATCATCAGCTTCATCTGCTGGTTGGATGTCTGGCTGGCCCTCACCTAATAATTTACTAAATTCGTCTTCTTCATCTTCAAGTTCGTCGTTCTCTTTGTCATGTTGTTCTTGTTGTTGCAGTAGATGCTCTCCATTCGAAGTAAATTCCTCCATGGGTAGATCGTCTTCATCGTCCGCTAGTTCATCGATATCCTCGTAATCTATGGCATCCTCTGCATGTTCAGTCTTTCTTTCCAGGAAAATGGCTTGAATAACTTGATCATTGGGAACATCTGTGCTATTCACATATTGATTATAAGCTTCTTCGCCTTCCTTATCTGGCAATTTTTCAGTAGTCTCCGCCATCTTAACCAGAATCTTGAACTAAATGGGAGATGTGTGGTTCACTGTTATGGTGGAAGCTTGGGGCGAAAGTTCAATATCTATGTTAAGAAGGAGTGAACTTTTGTTGTGAGCATTATTTTTTTTTTTCTTCCTTCCGGTTTTCTTGTTGGTGCTGGAGTGTTGATTTTTGCCAGAGGTGACCAAATCCAACAGGAGTAGCTTTCGATTTATAAGAGCTACAGCTAGTACTACGAGAGAAAGAATTAAAACATCAATTGGCATGACGTTAGAAGACTTGAAGGTTAAACGTGTTGAGAAAGAAGTGGTCATCTGTTTGTTGGCAGGTTCGCAACTGTCGATCAACTATGATTCCAATGATAGCCTTGCGCTTTACCTCATAACAAATTGCAAAGTGTACCATCAATACGTTGCTATTCTAATTGAAAAACATAAAAGCCATGTCCGTATTGTCATTCAATACACCACTGTACAAGATCTACTCAAGATTTTTAAATTTATTTATCAAATTGATCCTTCGGAGTTTGCTATTCCAACGCCCATCACTATCATCTATGATTCCCTAGAAATAGGAAAAGTACAACTATCTCCTGACTTCATATCCACCCTGCAAATAATACGGTACATCAGTTTAAAACATCAATCCACCATCTTATCATTACAAACTATTCCCCAAATCATCAGCATTGATAATATCAAAGACCTCATACATCTCGACAATCTTGCTCCCAAACCAATCTACACAACAACTCCCGAAAGGTTCAGTTCATTGCAAATCAACCTATATATACCTTACACATGGGATTCTTGGTCTAAAGTGGTGGTCCTGGGGAAATCGTTTGTGTTGCCCGAAACAGATCAGATAATCAGAGATGAAAACAGATTGCAATTGTTGGATACAAACTATGAGAAGTTCTTAAACGATCAAGGGGAGGCGAATGATGTTGTTACGGATTTCATTCTGGCTTCACATGAATCGGATATTGCAAGCACTACGGCAATTGATACCAATTATACAATAAGTTTGAGTGATATGTTGCGAGAGATTGTTCACCCTTCGACGTTTGAGTAATGAAATGATTTAAAATGGGTGTACATGTACACGATAGGTAGGAAATCATAAATATTATGTAAATCGGCTTCCTCTACTGGCAAACACGTCCCAGTGTGTCAATCGTCAACCTAGTGTTACATAGAACGACAGCACAAGTCGTGCAAACAGATCAATTAGTCATTTTTTAACCAATTTCATAATATTCCGCTTTAGTAAAAAGTAAAACACTTCTCACACAATGAAACTCATCCTAATTAGCATCATACTAAGATATTGTTGATTTTAACACTCAATAAGATTCAGTCACATATAAACTTCAAGAGTATATGGACCTATTTTGTGAGATTACTGACCGGACATGTGTTCTAGATGACATTTTTTGTGCTGCGTCTGGCAGAAAATTTTTTGGACAGAGATGATGGGTGCTAGTGGTGTGTGCGCGTGCGAGAGGAATGGGTGTGATTGCCCCTACTCTGTTAATCTATCTGTTGGAAATATATATGGCATTTCATAACTGGTTCTAATATTAATCATTGTATAGTCCAAGTTCTACTTATTGATTTAGTGGAGGAGTTTCTTGTACACTTGATAGTTATACATACGCAGCCTATTTATATTTTATTTGAGTTCCTTTTTTTTGGTTATTGTTTCCATTTGACATTTACATATAATCAAAATAGAAGCATGAAATCGGAAATCGATGTCGATGATCCGTTGAGTACTAGTACTTCCAGACTTTCCATTTGCCATGCAGATATTGAGGAAGCAGGAGAGCCACATCCAAGGTTGCAAGTTCGAGAATTCTTAGCTGGCGAGACACAGATAACAAGACGTGAATCAGCTGTCTCATTGAGTTCGTTTGTTGACGATGATCAACCACAACAACAACCACTGCAACAACTGCCAAAGAAGAAAGGTACGGGAAAGAGAAGAAGATCGTCTGCTCAATCACTGAATATTGTTCAAGAACCTGGGAAAAGAGAAAAGATTCATAAACGTAAATTAAAGAAATTGCATCATCCCCCAACTGTGGACATACAACTTGATAAACAGAAGGAGAAGACAGATAATGATAAACTTGATGGAGGAGATGACACTAGACGTTTTCCCTTTAAGAATGTAAGACTGTTGATTCTTCTGATTTTTAACGCGGGGCATTCAAGTAAAATGAAATGGTGTAGTCTTGGAAATCCCGAAAAGATTCCAACTATTTGTTTTTGCTTAGTTCCAGGATTGCAATTGGAAAGCCACAACGATGATGAAAATCAAGAGCAAGATCAACAGGGTGAGAAGGAAGGTGATGATGATGATAAACCGTCAAAAATGAAACAGCAATTGCCAATTTCCATATTGAAAAAAGTTGATGAATTGCCATTTGTCTACGAAAATTTCGAATATTTTATTAAATCACTGACACCGGGAACTAAAGAAAGTATTCATCTGCCATTACAAACAATAACTAATGTTCCATTAAGCAAAAACGAAAAAAAGACCCTCTTGGCAGATCTGAAGGCTAAAAAAATCACCATTTTAGATTTAATATTATCGGAAGAACAATTGGTACTGAACCTTTATCCTAGAGAATTATCAGCTGAAAATTGGAAAGAAACTCAACCTCCAAAAGAATCTGGAATTTCACATATTTATGCATTGGACTGTGAATTTTGTAAAGCCGGTGCTGTTAGTGTGTTAACTCGTATTTCATTGATTAATTTCCAAGGAGAAATTATATTTGATGAGTTAGTGAAACCGGTTGAAGAAATCACGGATTATGTGACAAGATATTCCGGTATAACGGAAGAATTATTAGAAGGGGTTGAAACTACCATTGATGATATACAAGAGTTGTTCCTTAACCACGTTTCCAGTGAAGATATATTAGTGGGCCATTCATTGGAATCAGATTTGAATGTGATGAAAATCATGCATTCGAAAATTGTCGATACGTCTATTATATACGAACATAATCGGGGTCCTCCAAGCAAGCCTTCGTTAAAGTGGTTAGCACAAGAATTTTTAGGCACACAAATTCAAGCCGGTGAAAATAATGGTTCTGGACATTCATCGATTGAAGATGCAAAAGCTTGTTTGGATTTAGTTAAATTGAAAATTCAAAATGGGATGCTATTTGGAACCAATGTGGGGGAAATTTCGATTTTTAAAAGATTAGCAGAAAATCCCAAATATCAAGGAATATTTAAATCACTTTGGGTTGGTTATTCAAATTTTAGAGAACCATGTTTGAATTTGGACGAGTTGAAATTAACCAAAATTACCAAGAATAAGAATGATGATGAAGTGGTTGATAATTTTATCAAGGAAATTCCTTCCAAGAAATTTGCAATCGTTAATTTGCGAGATTTAGAATTCAATTCACAATGGAGCAGTAGTTCGCCTGAATATTATAATGGCGAATTGGATTATGATTTATCTAAAGCAATGGAACGAACCAATGAAAGATTGACTAAAATTTATGAGGCATTACCGGATTGGTCATTGTTGATTTGCTATTCCCAACTGGGGGATCCAAGAGAGATGTATAGATTACAAGGAGTGAAACGTGATTTTCAAAAAATGGTCAAAGATAATGTCGATATTAGTAAAATATCTAAAGAAGAATCTTGGGATAGTGATAAACTTGATTTACTTTATGAGAAAACTTCATTGGCAAGGGAGTCTTTGATATTTATGAAATTGAAGCCTTCAAAGAATAATGATATTTCAGAATAGAATAGAAATACAGAGAGGATGTGTAGTATGAGTATGATAGTAGCGATAATAAATGTATGTTAGATTGACGTGTATTATATCAAAAGCTTATAACTTCTCCGAGTACTCCACCATGTTCTTGTGTCTTTAATTGAAGTTCGGGATCGTTAGAATTACCTATATTATCGTTGGCATTAGTCTTCTCAACATTCTCAGTATCATCAGTAATCGGGTCTCTGAAATATTTCCATTTATTCAAATCCAAAACGTCCTTGGGGTTGAAAACATTGCTATTTTGTTTATGGTTGATATTTGTCTTATGCCAACCTTTCAATCTAATAGAATCGCTAATTGCTGGCGTAGAACTATCATCGTCCAAACCTGACGGATTATGAATACCACCTGTTACTCCTCCAAAACATGTACTACCAGCACTGCCACTGCTGTTGCTAATACTATTAGTGCTGGAATTGAGACTATTGGCATTATTGGTGATAATATCCGGTTGGTTTGATGTGATGCTTAAATTTGGCAGATACCAATCGTTAATCCAGGTGACTGTTTCGCCTAGTACTTCATGGAATTGGATTTTTTGAGATTGGTTTGGTTGCTGGGAAGAAGTAACTGGGGTTTGGGTACCACTTTGTGAAAACATGCTTTAATTCTGTGAGTTTTACTTATTGGTTGATTGATTGATTGACGAACTATGTCTCTGAGAATGTATAGGATAACTAATACAAGGTTGGTTGGTAAAGGATGAAGAAAAACGTGAAACTACATATTGTTTTACTATTAAATTGGGTTTTGTATTAATTGAGGGCAGAGAAGAGAGCAAAGAAAAAAAAAATATTATCCGCCTGTCTTCTCTAAATGTTAGTGTTACAGCTTTAGTTACTCCAAGGTATGTGCTACTCCTCATAGTAAATGTAAGTGGTTTTTATTTTCTGGCTTAGCGGGACATTGTGTAGCCAGAATTCTTTTGTGGGTTGCTAAGATACCTTGGGCATCGTTGCACGACCTGATCTGATCGTCCAACTTTAGACGACCCGCCCCAGCACCACCGCTATCCTCCTCTGGTTTCCGTACCACGTTCTAATATAGGTATAGGAATTATGTGTGCGTTGGAATCTATAACATCTATATTTCGTTCAGTTTCAAAACAGAGCCCAATTCTTTCTTGGCCAATTTCAATCGCAATTCACACCGCCTCAGATACCTAAGTGTATTTTATGTTAGGATAGTGTCGAGTGTAGGAAAGACAGCGAGGTGTTATCAAGCCCACTCCTTGTATTTAATTTGACCTAATAGTGTCAGGTAGAGACGTGTATCCACCAATTCCAAGGATATTCACCACCTCTCGCTCACGCTCCAGTATATTTCGTATCCTTTAGTATCACTCTTTCTTTTATAGTTCCTACGCTTATCAAGCCAATATACGGTTTCAAACCCACGTATAGTTTCCTTTCATACAAGTGAAATCACTGTAAAGTTATTAAACACTATTTTCCTCTATACGTTGATTGACTGTAAAAGTCCCATATAATTATAAATTAGGCTTTCTCTTAGCTAAATAGAACAAGATATTAACTCATGCAAACTGATCAATTAATCATTGCTTAGCTAATTTTATGGAATTCCTTTTTAGCATAAAGCAAAAACACTTTTTAAACGATCAAACGCATCTCGATTCACGTCATAACAAGACATCATTGATTCCAACAATCCATAAGATTGAGTCACGTATAAACCCTAATTAGACGTGTTTTGGGAGATTCCAGTCTAGTATGTGACAACATCCCCACACAACGGAAAACTGCGTGGAAAGGCAAGTATTAATCTTTCTGTAGCGGAAGCGGATTGAATCTTATTCATACTCTATATGCCAGTGAACAACTGAACAACATTCGAAGTTCCAAATCGAATTTGAACCGAAAATTCGAAACCGCACACACACACCCACGAGGATCATGAATAAGTAGGAGTTGAAGATGATAATTCAATGATAGAAATTTGGAAAACATGGAAGTCGGTTGTATTTTAAGAATCAGCAGTATCGGTTAGTGATATTGGCAATCGTTACTCATACCAACCATGGAATCATTAGAAGCAGTGATGGTAATAATTGACATATATTCCATATGAGAAATACCAGGGGAATTTGGGAGTTCCTGAAATGCAATCTGAAATGAGGTAGATAAAGATCTTCTTAAACAGGACCATGGTATTGAATACTATTTGGCAAAATATCACCGGAATGGAGGAGAGAACATGTTGAGCAGGAAATGGAATAATATGCCCTATAATGCCGGAATCGACGCCACAAGCGATCCAACCACTGTTAGGGTCTAATTGATGGTGTGTGCTAGGGCGATGGGTTTGGTTGAGCAATGCGTTACCTTGCCATGTGTATATGCATTATGTTATTTGAGTGACTCTGATCAAAACATATGTGTTCACCAGAAGGCAGCACGTACATTACATTTCGACACCATTCTAAATTCTAAACACACCTACAATTTCTTTTTCTGTTTGGTTGCTATTGCAGGATTACCAAGCAACCGCAATTCTAAAACTTTTAGTTGCATTTTCACGTGATTTGGTACTTGATTTAGAAATTAGAAAACAAACGGTCAGCAGTTCGCCCTTATTCGGTTTTTTCTACATTCTTGGGCCCCGGGCACGTTTTTTTGGACGAGCCGGGGTTCCCCTCCCTCGGGGGTTTCCCCGGAAATCACCCTTTTTGGGCGTGCCGGGGTTCCCCTTGGTCGGTTTTCCCCCGGAAATCACGCTTTTTCAGCGTGCCGGGGTTCCCCGTCCCTTGGGGTTTTCCCGAAATCGCACCAAATTCGGCGCGTCGGGGGTGGGCTCATTTGGGGCGACCGTCCCCCCAAGCATTTAGGGGTCTGGGGGGACCCGGTCTGGTGAGAGATGCGACTGAGGGAACATTGCCCCCCAGTTTGGTCCGCAAGGGACCGACTATGCACTACCTATATACCTATTTAGTACGTACATAGCATCATGAGAGCCAAAGAATGAGCAGCTTCCCCAATTGAACGCAAACAACTGATCACGAGTCACCTTCCTGTTGCAGTGTCACCGCAAACCAACAACCGCCTTTAAATTGTGGACTGTATTCAAAGTAGTTCAAGGCGACGTTAACCTTCTTTGGACAACACTTCTATAGATATCCCTAAAGGCTCTGGATTCTCATTTGACTTCATTTGTATGTTTGGAATGGATTTTCTTGGAATGGATTAACTCTTTGGAATGGAATTCGCATAATTAGTGGACAACCAACTTAGCCGCCATAATGGAAATGGGTTTTAATGGATTATATTGGAAATCAACTTAACCGCCATATTGCAAATGGAGGACTTATAGGGAATCAGCTTAACCGCCATACTAGAAATAAAGTTCAAGTTAGTATCTGAATTGAAAATATATTGGATAAATTAAATAAGAATACATGCTAAAGTAAATGGATTAATTGATTGGTATGTTGTTGTTGATATAAAACAAGAAAGAAAAAAGAAAAAAGTGTTGTAAAAAAGTTTTTTTTTTTGGGAAACTCGCTCTCCTTTTATAGTTGTTTTTTTTGACAGTTCTGTGTTTCTTACAACAGAGATTTAGTATGTGTAGTTTATATGTGGATTAAAAGCGGGGAAGATTATATTTTGTGTCTGTGTTTTTGCAATAAAAACTTAGTATATGGAATTGTACTGCAGCGGCTAATTTTTTTTTTTGTATGTCTTTTTTTTACAGCCATTTTTTTTTGACAGCTGTTTGAGCGGCTAATCTTTTAATTACGAAATCGAATAGTTTAATGAATAAACTTCAATGAACTCGTATTAATAACCTGCTGTATTTAGTTTGTATAATAAAAATAATAATAGTTATATTTCTAAAATAAAAAGACTATAGAACCTGTAGAGATTCCTACTACTTTATCTATGTTTTAGATATCGGTAGTGTGCCGAATACCAATTATAATTAAATAGAGCCATTTTATTTAGTGTTTGTGCCAATTCAAAAGACGTGAGGAAACTATTCGTAGTAAGCAAAATGTTTCATTTGAGGTAACAGATGAATTATGTTCATACCGTATATCTTTCACTTTTGATGTGAAATTATTTGGTAATGTAGTAAGAAATATTTAGCACACATTGATATAAACAATTTTGTCTCCTTTAGTATGAACATTACCCTACAAATTGTTTGAATAATTTTGTCATACTACTCTGAATAAGAAATAAAATGTCTATAACGGGTTACTCGGATAGTGCACGCAGGAACATAGGATGATATTCTCTCTTATGAGAACTCTGAACGGGAGATGGGAAAATGGTCATCACATAGCGTCTTACTATTGAATAAGTGACTACCAAGGTTAGACATACAGATCTAGAATAGGTACTACACCCAAAATATCGCATATTACTATTATACAGTGTTTTTATTTTCTGTTCGTACCAAATGAAAGATTGTTGTTCGTATCAGTACGACAAATTTATTCGTAGTTAGCAAACTATTTAATTCGTAATAATAGATAGATTCTGTTCGTACCACGTGACAGCAATTGTTCGTACCATATGTCATGCATTTTTGGTGTGAAATTATTTGGTTGCGTATTATGAATATTTAGTACGCATTGGTACTAATAAATTTGACCGCCGTAGTATGATCTTTTTTTTTTTACAAATAGTCCGAATAATTTTGTCACACTGGTCTGAATCAAATGTAAAAAGACTGTATCAACTATTTGACGAAGAACACACCTGATAAATAGAATTCAATCATGTTTCTGAGAGATATGAGTCTCTCGGTGGTGGATTTCATTGTCTTACTACCTGTCCATTCGTTTCGTTTCAGTCGGACGGACAAGGCTTTGTGGTAATAATGGACGTCTGCCTTCTGCTCAACAAAAATGACAACCAAAAACAGAGAAACAAACCCAAACAGGGCAAATTTTTTTTTTTGCAAGACTCTATCTTATTACTACGCTTCGATTGGCATGTGTTTCTTATCCTGTTCAGCTATTACTTCTTGTAACTGTTAGCTATGACAATCATGAGATTATTCAGTAGATCGTTCTCTTTGTTGAACTGGTATGGCGGATACTGTAGAATATGTGTATAAGTGAGGTCGTGCGCATGGTGACAACGTGATTTGAATTGGCAAAGAGAAAGAGAGCGAAAGTGTTGTCTGAAACTTCGTTGAGACCAAAGTACCAAGAAAGAAAAAATTTTCTCCCCCTAAGTTTTTTTACTACATTTTAGCCACCAACAGTAATACCACTACAACTACTTCAATTTCAACTTCAACCACTAAAAGCACAGATAATAGCCATTTCCTTGTTGAAAGAACCAATCTCAAACTCAAACTCAAATTCAAGGTCTTTTTTTTCATTATTATTATATATATACACACACCTACTATCATCATCAAACCAAAGTCCCCAGTCCTTTGTACCATACCATTAACCAAAGGAAAATCACATTGTATTATATAAACCTAACAATATTTTATTAAGAAGTTTATCTCCACTGCTACTTACATTAATCAATTTTAAGATTACAGATTCAGTTCAAAACTTTATCCACCCAAGGCACACTACCACATATACATATATATATATCACATACAACATAATTTACTATGTCAGAAACTAACTGGAAACAAAACTTGAATCTTCCACCAAAGGACACTAGACCACAAACCGAAGATGTTTTAAATACTAAAGGTAAATCGTTTGAAGACTTCAATTTGAAAAGAGAATTACTAATGGGAATATTTGAAGCGGGATTTGAAAAACCATCTCCAATTCAAGAAGAATCCATTCCAATGGCATTGTCTGGTAGAGACATACTTGCAAGAGCTAAAAACGGTACCGGTAAAACCGCATCTTTTATTATTCCATGTTTACAAATGGTGAAACCAAAATTAAATAAAGTCCAAGCATTAATAATGGTGCCAACTAGAGAATTGGCCTTACAAACTTCGCAAGTGGTTAGAACATTAGGAAAACATTTAGGAGTTCAATGTATGGTTACCACTGGTGGTACATCATTAAGAGATGATATTGTTAGATTACATGATCCAGTTCACATATTGGTGGGTACGCCAGGAAGAGTGTTAGATTTAGCAGCTAGGAAAGTTGTTGATTTATCAGAGTGTCCACTTTTTGTCATGGATGAAGCCGATAAAATGTTGTCTAAAGAATTCAAAGGTATCATTGAACAAATATTAACTTTCTTCCCAGCCAATAGACAGGCTTTATTATTTTCCGCCACTTTCCCACTCGCAGTGAAATCATTTATGGATGAACATTTGAACAAGCCTTACGAAATTAACTTAATGGATGAGTTAACCTTGAAAGGTATTTCACAATTTTATGCATTTGTTGAAGAAAAACAGAAATTGCATTGTTTAAACACTTTGTTTAGTAAATTGCAAATTAACCAATCAATTATCTTCTGTAATTCTACCAATAGAGTTGAATTATTAGCCAAAAAGATTACCGAATTGGGATACTCGTGTTATTACTCGCATGCCAAGATGCCTCAACAAGCTAGAAATAAAGTTTTCCATGAATTTAGACAAGGTAAAGTTAGAAATTTGGTTTGTTCTGATTTATTAACTAGAGGTATTGATATTCAAGCAGTTAATGTTGTTATTAATTTTGATTTCCCAAAAACTGCAGAAACTTATTTGCATAGAATTGGTCGTTCTGGTAGATTCGGACATTTAGGGTTGGCAATCAATTTAATGAGTTGGAATGATAGATATTCGTTATACAAAATTGAACAAGAATTGGGCACAGAAATTAGACCAATTCCTGCAACTATTGACAAGGCGTTATACGTTGCCGAAAATTCAGATGCAGTTCCAAGACCATTTAGAATTGATGAATTACCAAAAGGTAATGCAACTATTCATAACAGAGGCTATGAATACAAAGGTCAACCAGAAGTTAAACCAAGCGAAAAGAATGGCAAAACTGAAGTCCATCCGGAACAAGCTCAATCACAATCCCAACCTCAACAACAACAACAACCACCTCAACCACAACAAGTTGTACCACCACCACAATATCCACCTAGTTATCAAATTCCACCGCAATTTGGCCAACCAGGCATGATGCCACCTCCACAACAATTTAATGGATATCCTCCATTCCAACAATATCCTCCACAATTTGGAGGATATCCAGGCCAATCCCCTCAACAACAACAACCTGCAATTCCTCAACCACCACCCCCATCATCGCAACAACAACAACCAACGCGTTCATCACAACAATACTAGAAAACGAACACCAAGAAAACGACATGCCAAAGTTGCCATTTAATGATTTATATGATATTAATTTTTTGTTTGATTTTATCCTATTATAATTCCTGATAATTATATTTTTATTCATGTATTTTATTGTACCATAGTGTTAAATTGTTTTTATTATTCTTATTTCCTTTCATTCAATGATTGGGATTGCTTTTTTTTTGTCTTTTTAGACATTCCATATTAGAAGAGAATTAGTCTTTGATTTTTATTATCCATATGAAATGAATTATTTGGCAAGATGGGTAATGGTGTTTTTTATTTTTGATTTTGATATTGATGTTACTATATGAGATGGGTTATTGATAGATGGAAGATTATGAGAGAAAGAGAAGATATACTCCTTTTTGTTTGGAAACGTCGTTATGGTTTGTGGTTACAAGATTAAAATACCCAAGAGTATGACTATAACTATTGACTTGAAAAGGTGTTATTTTGAAAAAATTAAAAAAATTAAAAAAAAAAAGAAAAAAGCTATAAAAAAATGTAAAAAAATGAAGTTTTTTTTATATATATATGAAGAAGAGAAGATATGAGTATAGGTATATATGAATTATCTTCTATGTTTGAAGAAATATATGAATGAATATGTATATATATATAAGAAAAAGATATTGTGGGGTTGTAGTTTGGGTGGACTATTGGTGTATAATAAATGGTGATAGTACGAATAATAATGATGACACAAAAGTTGTTTCACTTGTACATCTGACTCGGGACAAAGATATTAGATCTTAAACAGAAATCTGAGATATGAGATATGGTTACAGATATGGATGTGGATGTAGATATGGTATAGATATGTGCTTATAGAAATTGGTGAATATACTAAGTCATGTGATCTTGAACCACAAGGTTGCATTTTCATGTAGTACTACTCTTAGTATTATAAGTATTATTATTATTAATCTTATTATGTTACATCTAGAAGAAGTTCTTCGCTTCTCTTCTCTTGCGACTGCAACTTGTAAAATTTTTTTTTTTTTTCTGCTGCGTAATTGTTCTTTTGTTAAACCTCTTCGCATCACCTATTCATACTTTTCAAATATATTGGAGAAATTAATTTTTTTGACTTCTTCCCTTCTTCTTCTTCTTTTAAGATTCTTACAATCTTCATAGATCGTATACACGCTTATACTCACAAGCACGACAACTGTCAATATTCATCATCATCATCATCATCATCATCACTCATTTGTCATCTAATATATATAAATTATGTGTGGGATTTTAGGAGTTGTTTTAGCCAATCAAAACTTAAATGTCGCCCCCGAATTATTCGAAGGGGCCATGTTTTTACAACATAGAGGTCAAGACGCCGCAGGTATTGCCACCTGTGGATCCAAAGGTAGGTTATACCAATGCAAAGGCAATGGTATGGCCAGAGATGTCTTCACCCAACAAAGAATGAACAATTTGGTGGGTAATTATGGTATTTGTCATTTAAGATACCCAACTGCTGGTTCTAGTGCCGGCAGTGAAGCCCAACCTTTCTATGTCAACTCTCCTTATGGTATCACTTTGAGTCACAATGGGAACTTGGTTAATTCTATCGAATTAAGAAAATATTTGGACGAAGTGGTGCATCGTCATATTAATACCGATTCCGATTCAGAATTATTGTTGAATATTTTTGCTGCCAAATTGGACGAGTTCAATAAACTGAGAGTTAACAATGCTGATTTATTCTCTGCATTAAAGGGAACCATGGAGATAATTAGAGGTGCTTATGCCTGTGTTGCCATGTTGGCTGGATATGGTATAGTAGGGTTCAGAGATCCAAATGGTATTAGACCTTTGTTGTTTGGTGAAAGAATAAATGAAAAAGATGGCTCCGTAGATTACATGTTAGCTTCGGAATCTGTTGTATTGAAGGCTCATGGATTTAAAAGATTCTACGATGTTAAACCAGGTCAAGCCGTTATCATTACCAAGAATGGTGATTATGAATTCAAGCAACTTGTCGAGCCAAAAATTTTCGCCCCTGATATTTTCGAATATGTCTATTTTGCCAGACCTGATAGTGTCTTAGATGGTGTTTCAGTTTATAGATCAAGAATTAAAATGGGGGAAAAATTGGCCACTAAAATCCAATCATCAATGGATAAAAATAATGATATTGATGTGGTTATCCCAGTACCTGATACTGCTCGCACCAGTGCATTCCAATGTGCCGTCACTTTGGGCAAACCATACCGTGAAGGGTTTGTTAAAAATAGATACATTGGTAGAACCTTCATTATGCCAAACCAACAAGAAAGAAGATCATCCGTTAGGAGAAAATTGAATGCCATGGATTCCGAATTCGAAGGTAAGAATGTCTTGTTAGTTGATGATTCCATTGTTAGAGGTACCACATCCAAAGAAATTGTCGCCATGGCCAAAGAAGCTGGTGCCAAAAAAGTGTATTTTGCATCTTGTGCTCCACCAATTAGATTCAATCATATTTATGGTATAGATTTGGCCGACACCAAAGCTTTGGTTGGATTCAATCGTACCGAAGAAGAAATTGCTAAAGTTATTGGTGCCGATAAAGTCATATATCAAGATTTGAAAGATTTGGAAGAATGTTGTAGATCAGATATCATTAAACATTTTGAAGTTGGTGTCTTTACTGGTCAATATACCACCGGTGTTGAAGATAACTATTTACAAGAATTGGAAAAAATTAGAGCTCAAAATCAAAGATTACAGCAAAATAAATTAAAAGGATTGTCGGTAGATGCATGTATTGATTCAAGTGATTTAGTTGATGTTAAAGCTGAAGTTGATATTAGCATTTATAATAGAGGTGATTATGCTGAGTAAATAGAAAAAATAACGAAGCATAGAGTTTACGGTTACTTCAGAAATGTTGTGGTGAATATTTAAGTATTGAATATTAAAATATAGACAATGTTCTTTAAAGATTCAGACTGATACGATAAAATTATTCAAACTGTTTCTAGAGAAATGTTCCTACTAAGAGGGACAAATTTATTTATACCATTTTCAAATAAGATGTTTCATATTACATGACCAAGTAATTTCATACCAAGGATGAATAATACATGCTATGAACAATTGCCATAATGTAGTATGAACATGATTCATCGGTTAAAGCAAATAGTTTTGAAGCATTGCTATGGAAAATAATTTTAGATTTGGTATGAACGGAAAATAAAAACACTGTAAATAATCTAGATCCATTTGTAGTATCCGCTCGGTAACGCACATTTTCTATCGACAAATTTTGAAATTATCATTTCAAGTCCTCTTGGATTTTGCTTTGTAATCCAATGATCACAGTCGAATTCTTTGTATATGACATCGGAGAAGTAGTTCATAAACTCCCTATGATATTCAGGCAATACAAAATCACTTTTATTACCATATATAACCAACACAGGATTTGGGTATCTTTCTCCTTCTGGTAAAAGGGGCCATCCGCCTAGCTTATTCAATATGCCATGCTTATAAAAGCTCATCACTGGAATTCTAAATGCTTCTTTTTCCAATTCTATTGGGTCCATATCTTTAATATCTTTCTTCTTTATGAGTAAATTACTCATCATCAAATGTCGAAGTACCGAGTCTTTTGCGTATTCGGTTAGCAACTTGCCCACGTCATTAGTACGATAAATCACCGTATTGTCAGGACGCTTATACTGATCTGCGTGGGTCTCCACCTCACACATACCTAATAAGCCTTTTGCAAATCGATCATCTAATGGTTTAGCATGTGGGGTGTTTTCGATTAACACCAATTTTGAAATTAGAGAAGGATACAAACAACCTAAAATCGCAGCAACCTTCGCACCCATTCCAAATCCCACAATAATACATTCCTCCCATTTCTTTTCTTGGATAAATCTGTAAACATCATCAACCATCGACTTATATGTGAGAGGTAAAGCGTGGGGAGACTTTCCATGATTCCTCAAATCTACTGCATAACACGGGTGTAATGTGATCCAACTCACTCCACGGCCGATATAATTAAGTTGATGCATTGAACCAAAAAGTCCATGAAGGAATAACACAGGAGCTCTTCTTTTGTCCATCATTCTCTTGTAAGGTTGCAACCAATAGCCTACCAATTTCACGTTATCCTTGTAGGGCAAGTCCTTGATATCGTCGACATTGAACGACAGAGCTGGCAATTCTATCCTGACAACTATTCTCTCGACAGCATTTCTTTGAGCAAACCTTTTGAACAAAACTTGTAGGGATCTGGCAATTTGTTGTCTCGTGCACACCAACATCTTCTAGAAATATTGGAATACACTAACAAAGATTTTTTTTTTCGGTGGATGAAATTCTACAGTCTTTTTCCTTTTTATTTCAACTAGTGACCAAAAAATACTTGAACCAGTGCGACAAAATTATTTAAACTTAGGAAACAAAAATTTCTCAACCAAGGCGGACAAAATTGTTCGAACCAGTGTGGTAATATTTTTAAACCACGTGACCACGGTTTTCAAACTAAGGCGGTCACATGTATTGCAACCAACGGAAGGCAAAATTTTTGAACCCCAGGGTCTATATTATTTAAAACTGCGCGGTAATAACTGTTTGTAGTTATTATGAATACTAGTAACCATGTTATCGCATCGGAGTAACAATGTCTGGAAGTGTCAATCTTTCCAGAGGCCAATTGAAGTACTAAATAGGGCAAATTCTAATACATATTTCTTATTATCAATTCAAATATTTTTGACGAACCAGGGCAAAGTGATCTCTGCAATATGGGACGAATAGTTTTATCAGACTTGTACGAAAATTGGTGGTCATTGTTATGAGTAATCAGCAATACCACTGTATAGCCAAGTTTTTTTTTGTTAATAAACGTCTGCAAAAACATTAGAAAAACAAAATACACACAAATAACGCGGGGTTGCGAAAATACACACAGACACAAATGCACAACAAATCCCCCCCAGAAAATTTTACTTTTTTATACCACTTTTTCTTCTTCTTTCTGTGTTCACCAAATAACAACCCAACGATCAACAATCACATGCAACAACAATTATCAGTCAATCATCTGTCTATCATCTGTCAATCATCTGTCAATCATCTGTCAATCATCTGTCAATGATCAGTCAATGATCAGTCAATCAATGAATCAATCAATCAAGCATCAATTGTTTAAGAACCAATCAACCATTTATTCAGCAGTCAATCGTTTATTATACAGTCAATGTCCATACATACAAGATTGGTATTTGTGATATTCTTGATACAAGAGAGTGACAGAAAACCAATATTCAAACAAACTGGAACAAGTGGGGATACAGGAAGAGAGTGTCATGGGTTCAGATAGAGGGTTATGTGTTAGAGAATGGCCATACAAAGAAGGAAATTGTGACACCAGTTGATGACCCAGGGGGCTATGGTTCCATCACCGCAACTTCCTACCGCGAATACGATTAGGTGAGGGGTCGGAGCCCCATAAACATCCCCCAGTCTGCTTACACGCTGCCGTTAAGTGTGTCAATAATGACTGGGGTGCGGGTTGACCTTCGATATTCTAATATGACACCCTATGGCTTACAGTGTGACAGGAGTTTCACGGAACGACTGTCTTTATTGTTAACTACTAGGTGATACCTGGTGTTATCAAGCTGGCCGTAAGGGGGGAGAGTAGGAGGTTGCAAGAGGTGATGGGGCCAGGCGTGAGGAGTAATCCTTGCGCCTTTCCGTGGCCGGTGAAGAGGGCTTCGCAGGGCCCTCCCCCATCACGCCCAAAAAGGCGTGATTTGGGGGCGAAATGAAAAAACACCTTGGAAAGGGGAACCCCGGCACGTCGAAAAATGGCGTAGTTGGGCTAAAAACCGTACTTTTTTTTTCAACATTTTATATGCAGGTCATTTTTTTGGTAGAAATTTAGCTTATAAGTGTATAGTGCTTAGTAGTTCAAGTACTTTAAATGAACTAATATTCTTTTAGAATCGTATTTACAATGACATTAAATGCCGTCGATATACGAGATGACTCAGTCATATCGATCGATAACTCAGTTTGACCAATGATTTTAGTTCTTCTTATTGATCCGTTTATTCTTTTTATTTTAACCTATGTAATTTATATTTAATATTTTACTCTCCCCCTTTCTATCGCTTTAAATAATGCTCTTGTTACCAATAATATGACAAACATGCAATTATCAAGAATAGTTTCACTTGTATGTATGTGAGGTGTTTGTCCCAGTTGTCACAATTACGTCCATCAGACAGTATTTTGGTTCGTTACTGACTTGATGTCTGAAATAGTTGTGTCCTGTATGCAGGCAAATTAAAAAAAAAAACAAAATGAGTGAAGCCAATGAAAAATCAAAGAATAATCAAACAGCGACAGAAAAAAAAATACCAAAGCGAAGGATAAAGCAGTCTGGTAAGCCCATTGAATTGTATTATCAACAGACACTCACACACTCACATACACATATATACAACCATGCAAGATTTACCACCTATTGGAGGATACGACCCTATTCAATGGAAGAGAAATCTTCCTTCTAGAGGATTTAGAGGGTCGGTGTTTTTCTGGGGTATTGCAGGTTTCATGGCCTTTGGATTCTACAAATATTATCAAGGGGTTGATGAACAACGAGAACTTACTAGAGAAAAAAATTGGGCCAGATTCCATTTGGAACCATTGTTGATTGCTGAAGAAGATAGAAATGTTGCTAGAAGATATTTTGCAGAAATGGAACGTCGAGAATTGGTTAAACAAAATATGAGTCCGGAAGATAAAGAAACTTTTGAACAAGATACTTATAATGATAAATCCAAATTCCGTTTCCCAAGATTCACTGCTGGTCTTCCACCAAAGGATATTTAAATACCGGGTGGTTTTCTCATCTAGGTATGCATTGATTTTTTTATAGGGGACCGAATTCAGGAGGGTACTCTATTTCTTACAGTTACAACCAATGACCTTTTTTGAAGTTGAATGGGGCGGTGGTTGAAATATATGTATTTATTATTGTTTGAAAGAGTCCAGAAGAGGGTATCCAATTCCATTAACTATTCTTTTATGCCTCATTAGAAATGAAAACTACGTTCGATTTCAGATATTCGTTTGTAGATTTATTACCAATACACAAAAATAAAAATAAAAAGAAAAACAACATCAGCATCATATTGTTAACATTTGTTTACATTTATCTGATCGACTTATGTCTGTAGAACTTGACGTTGTGTAAGAAATTTAGTCGTCTATGGATGGGCCTATAACTTTAGAGAACAAAAAAAAAAGTGTTTGCTAACATCTGTGGTTAACAATACCGAACCATCAGCATCCTCATGATCAATGGTATCAATTGCTTGGGATACAATGCTATCTGGCCAAGACCCTACTTAACTTATTGCTTATTAATAGGAACTGTCAGTATGTTTTTTTTTGTCTTTTACATCCTCGGCTATTTGATCAACTTTTCTTTTTGCAACAATGATCAGAATATTCCCTTGGATGAACTCTCTATTCAAGAATATTACATATTAAATTCATTTTCCGGCTCGCCTTGTTTTGAAAATAATTAATTATTCTGGTGTTATTCTGACAGATTAATGACGTCTTGAACTTCATGTGTGAGTTTGCTTGATTGTAGTCTTTATTTATTCTGAGGTTTTGTATTTGAATCACCAATTGAATAAATCTATTTAACTTGTCATAAACTTTTCTTGGATTCCATCAAAGGTATTGCGTTCAAATTCAAGAATAATCCTCGCATTTAAGAACCGGAATAATGCGGGTCATAGATCCGCACGGTCAGCTTAGTCAAGAAAAAAAAATAACCTGATAGTCTGGAACCATCTCAAGCCAAAACGGTACATTGTTCCTCGGTACAACATTCATTGGTTTAAGTTGAAAAAAAAACATCAACAACAACAAACCTTTATACAGATTACAACCCTACTGGTATATCATACTGGCATTTATCATATTAATGCTGTTGAAGGCATGCGAGATCGTTTCAGTTCTACCTGGGGCGCAGATTAAGTACAAACGTGCAGGAAAATTACGCAATAATTATTGTGCAGATATGAAAACAAATGAGCAAATTCCCTTTCACTTTACAGCCAGATGGACCCATGAACCAACGATTTTTTTTTTGTTCAAATCGAATAAAAAAAAAGGGAAAAACCCTAATTGATTATTGTGATGTTGTTGTTCGATATTCTTCTTATATGTGTGGATGTTTCGAAAAAGAGGACTCTAACTCCGTTGTTGTTTTGTGTCTCGATGGCCGGAAATAAGAGTATGGTTAGGGAGTTAGAATTGGGTGCAACCAAATAAAACAACGAACAAGGAAGAAAAACAGGGAAGGGCTGAGTTCCACCAGAGTATTGTAGTGTGCCTAACAATCTAAGAGCATTTTAAACTTTGATGTCTTTCCTGATTGAAAATGCCGCGAAATTTTTACAAGTTGCAGTCCGCTGTTGTTGTTGTTTTAATCTTTTTTGCATCATGGAAATTATTCAAGTTGATGTGAATTATTTTTCCGTATCTTCTATTATAATTCCCTACCATAAATATTATCTTTCTTGGTAAAAAGTACTGCAGTCACACAAAAGAAACACAAAAATCAAGACTAAATAATGCAAACCAATTGTATTGCACCGTACACCGTACGAGTTCATGCATAGTCTTATGATTTGAGAAAAGTATTTATAGATATGTAGATGACCCTCTCTTCAACCTCCTGAAATATTTTTATTTTTGGTTTTTAATTCTTACTTATATGTTTCCCTTGATTTATTTATATATGTCCATTTTTACTATTCTATAAAGTTACAAGTATGAAAGATTTAGAAACAAAATCGAGGTCCCCCTCAACACATGAGGCGAGTGGCTCCAATAATATTGATACACATCCATACGACGGGTTTACCACCAAAGTTGCCCTGGAGATTCAAGAATTAGCACGTATTGTCACCAATTCCAGCAAACAACAACTCAAATTACACAAGCATCCCAGTCATCAAAGTTCCTTGAAAGACAACACCACAGATGGTGGACTCTCGGAGTTTGGTGTTGTCCCCGTTGATGAAAATGGTGAATTTGTTGATCCACGATTGAATCCAGACTCTCCAGATTTCAATGCAGCATTCTGGATTGGTAATGCCCATAAATTAGTTGTTTCTGATGTGGAATATTTCAAACCTATTAACATTGCTGTTGCCTATAAGAATTTGCGTGCCTATGGTAATGCAACTGATGCAGATTATCAAAGCACTTTTCTGAACACGATTACAAAATTTGTTTTCCGGTTCGTTAGAGAAAATATATTAAGACATTCAGGACCAACATTTGATATTTTGAAACCAATGGATGGTTTACTCAAACCAGGTGAGTTAACTGTTGTTTTAGGACGTCCAGGTGCTGGTTGTTCGACATTTTTGAAAACAATAGCTACCCAAACACACGGTTTCCATGTTGATAAAGAGTCGATTCTTAGATATAATTCCTTATCATCTCGTGACATATCCAAACACTTCCGTGGTGAAGTTGTTTATTGTGCTGAAACCGAAACCCATTTCCCACAATTAACCGTTGGTGATACTTTAGAGTTCGCGGCACGATTAAGAACTCCACAGAATAGACCATTGGGCGTTAGCAGAGAAGAATATGCTAAACATGTTGCTGCCGTGGTTATGGCATTGTATGGTTTATCACATACAAGACATACTAAAGTGGGTAATGATTTCATTAGAGGTGTTTCAGGTGGTGAAAGAAAAAGAGTGTCTATTGCAGAAATTACTCTCAACAATGCCAAAGTCCAATGTTGGGATAATTCTACCAGAGGTTTGGATTCTGCTACAGCCCTTGAATTTGTTAAGGCTGTGAAAGCTGGTGCTGATATAATTGGTAACACACCATTGATTGCTATTTATCAATGTTCCCAAGATGCTTACGATTTATTTGACAATGTTGTCTTAATGTATGAAGGTTATCAGATCTATTTCGGAAATGCCAAAAACGCTAAACAATTCTTTGTTGAAATGGGTTATGAATGTCCTGAAAGACAAACCACTGCCGATTTCTTGACCTCATTAACTAACCCAGCTGAAAGAATAGTCAGACCTGGATACGAAGCTTTAGTTCCTAGAACTCCACAAGAATTTTATCAACGTTGGCAAAACTCCCAAGAAAGTCAACAATTGATTAAAGGCATTGATGAATATTTGAACAGTCGTGATGAAGAAACAGAAAAGAAAGCTTTAACCGCAGCTCATGAAGCTCGTCAATCCAACCACTTGAAACCAGCTTCCCCTTATACCGTGAGTTTCGCCATGCAAGTGAGATATATTGCTTATAGAAATCTCCTTCGTATTAAAGGTAGTCCAAGTGTTAATCTTTTCCAAATAATTGGTAATATCGTCATGTCCCTTATTTTATCCTCCATTTTCTTCAACTTGCCTGATGAGACTTCTTCATTTTATCACAGAACCGCTTCTTTATTCTTTGCCGTCTTATTCAATGCCTTTTCTTGTATTTTGGAAATTTTTGCCCTTTATGAAGCCAGACCAATTGTTGAAAAACATAAAAAATATGCATTATATCATCCAGCTGCAGATGCTTGTGCTTCAATTCTTACTGAATTACCAACTAAACTTATAGCGGCAATTGGATTCAATTTAGTTTATTATTTTATGATCAATTACCGTCGTACTGCAGGACACTTTTTCTTCTATTTCTTGATCAATTTTTTTGCTACATTGGTTATGTCACATATTTTCAGAACCATTGGTGCTGCCACTAAGAAATTAGAAGAAGCTATGACTCCTGCTGCTATTTTATTGTTGGGTTTAACTATTTTCACTGGGTTTGTCATTCCAACTCCAAATATGCTTGGTTGGTCACGTTGGATCAACTATATCAATCCATTGGCATATGCGTTTGAATCATTAATTGCCAACGAATTTCATAATCGTTTGTTTGCATGTTCCCAATTCGTGCCAGCTGGTGGAAGTTACCCCACGGTTGGTCCTAATAGAATCTGTACTCCCGTTGGAAGTGTTGCTGGTGAAGATTATGTCAATGGAACTGCATATATGGAAGAAGCTTTTGTTTATTTCAATCGAAACAAGTGGAGAAATTTTGGTATCTTGATTGCTTATACCGTATTCTTCTTCTGTACTTATATCTTTTTATGTGAAATTAACAAAGGTGCTATGCAAAAGGGGGAAATCTTGTTGTTCCAAAAACGTGGATTGAAGAAATTGAAAAGGGCTAAAAAGGATATTGAAAGTGGTGATGTTGTTAAAATTACTCCTGAATTTGAAAATTCCAATTCAAGCAGCGATAATACTGCTAACCCTGATAATGAATCAAACGCTATTAAAGATGGTCACATTTTCTTCTGGAGAAACTTGACCTATCAAGTGAAAATCAAATCTGAAGATAGAGTTATATTAGATCATATTAATGGTTGGGTTAAACCTGGACAAGTTACTGCTTTGATGGGAGCCTCAGGTGCTGGTAAAACAACTTTATTGAATGCATTATCTGATAGATTGACTTCAGGTTTGGTCACCGAAGGTATAAGATTGGTTGATGGTAAACCATTGGATTCATCTTTCCAAAGATCAATTGGTTATGTCCAACAACAAGATTTACATTTGGAAACTTCTACTGTTAGAGAAGCGTTAGAATTTGCTGCCCTTTTACGTCAACCTAAAGCCGTACCAAAAAAGGAGAAACTTGAATATGTTGATAAAATTATTGGATTGCTTGAAATGGAAAAATATGCCGATGCAGTGGTTGGTGTTAGTGGTGAAGGTTTAAATGTTGAACAAAGAAAGAGATTATCTATTGGTGTTGAATTGGTTGCTAAACCAAAACTTTTGGTGTTTTTAGATGAACCAACTTCTGGTTTAGATTCACAAACGGCATGGTCTATTTGTAAATTAATTAGAAAATTAGCTGATAATGGTCAAGCGATTTTATGTACCATTCATCAACCATCTGCTATTTTACTTGCTGAATTTGATAGATTGTTATTTTTACAAAGAGGTGGTCAAACGGTTTATTTCGGGGATTTGGGAAAGAATTTCTCCACACTTATCAATTATTTCGAAAAATACGGTGCTCCTAAATGTCCACCAGAAGCTAACCCAGCTGAATGGATGTTGGAAGTTATTGGTGCTGCTCCAGGTTCTAAGGCTAGCCAAGATTATTATGACGTGTGGTTGAATTCTACCGAATTCCAAACAATGAATCAAGAGTTGGATTTCATGGAAGAAGAACTTATTAAGAGACCAGATGATGATGATCCAGCTAGACTTGATCCATATGCTTCTTCATATTGGGTACAATATTTTTTAGTAACTAGAAGAATTTTTGAACAAAATTGGAGAACTCCAACTTATATTTATTCAAAACTTTTATTGGTGATTACTTCTAGTTTATTCAATGGGTTCTCATTCTTTAAGGCTAGTAATTCAATTCAATCACTTCAGAACCAGTTATATTCGGTGTTTATGCTTTTCCCAATCGTGCATACTCTTATTCAACAATTAATTCCAACCCATCTTAGTTTTAGGGATATATACGAAGTGAGAGAAAGACCATCCAAGACATTCAGTTGGTTTTCATTTATTGCTGCGCAATTAACTGCAGAAATTCCATGGAATATTCTTTGTGGAACTATTTGTTTCTTCTGTTGGTACTATCCTGTTGGTTTTTACAATAATGCTAGTGTTACTGATACAGTCAATGAAAGAGGGGCCTTTATGTGGTTTGCTATAGTCTTGTTCTTCATTTATACATCTACATTGGGACAAATGTGTATTTCATTCTTGTCATCTGGTGAAAACGCGGTGCATTTGGCAGTGTTGCTTCTTATTATGTGTTTAGGTTTTGCTGGTGTGTTGGTATCAAAAGAGGACATGCCTGGCTTCTGGATCTTTATGTACAGATTTAACCCCTTCACATATCTTGTATCGGTGATACTTTCTGTTGGTTTGGTCAATTCTCCTGTTTATTGTGATGCAAGAGAATATTTGAGATTTCCTCCTCCTCCAGGTTACACTTGTGAACAATACATGCTACCATATCAGAGTGTAGCTGGTGGTTATTTGGTGGATGGAAATAGTACTCTGGAATGTGCTTTCTGTATCATGAGTACCAAGAATGTGTTCTTGCATGAAATAAATGCAGATTATGCTACCAGAGGAAGAGATATTGGTATATTCATTGCATTCATTGCCTTTAATATGATTTGTACCTTCTGTTTCTATTATCTTGCTAGAGTGCCAAAGAACTTTAGTTTTAGATTCAAATCCAAACGTTGATAACTAATTGGTGGTTTTTCAATGCTTTGATTGAAATGGTTTCGTTTAATTTTATTTGATTTTATTTTAGTCTATTTTGTTAGTCTGTGTTTATAAGTTATTCCATTATATAGAAAGAATATCTACAGTGTTTATTTATCATCATCATCATCATCGTTTACTCTTGCAATATTTTTACATTATGTACATTTGAAATCAATGATGTTGTATATTATTCAACGGGAGTAATCTCAACAACGATATTCTAGATTTTGTATAAGGATTCATCAACCTTGTCCATCTTCTTAGGTAAACGAACAGCAATGCCAATTGGATTAATAATCACATTGTTAATATCCCAAATACCTTCACGATAATAGATATCTTTTTTTAAGAATTCAATAATTTCTTGTTTGGAATTAGCAACTAAATGGAAGGCACTTCCAGCAAATTTTGTCTTTTCTTCATCATGATAAATTGCTCCTGCTGATCTAATTGGATTTGGAACATTTGCAGGAATATCAGCAACATGTTGGGTTCTAACTTTGGAACGGTCAACATTTGGCAAATCATAAATTATAACGTTGTATTCGGTAGACATGACTCTTGAAATGGAGAAAAATCTAGTATTGAAGGTTCTTTTAATTGATTTGAATACCAATTGGTTCATTTAACAAAAAAAAGAATGTAAAGTAAGAAAAGAAAGAAAAAAAAAGTAGAGTAAACGGCAATAATAAATGGTGTTGAAAATTGAAAGTGGGAGATTTGGGTTCACAGTTTGTTCCGATTTTTTCACCCAAATCTCGCGGGAAAATTGATGTAAACCGAAACCCGCTACAATATTTTGAAATAAGTGCCTGAGGCATTGACTTCAATTTACAAAAGCAAATATATATCTGTAAATATCACACTTTACCCAATACCACAATTTAGAAATAACTCAGAACAACATCACTGCTACGAGGAACAATTTACAATTCCACTACAAGAGTTCATTGATTAAATCTTTCAATGTAACTTTGATATTTTGTATTAATATAGCTGTATTTATCAAATATACACAATTTCAATGTTTAGAGTATGCTTAGAATCGTCTTTCTCTTTCTCTTCTAGGTCCCAATTCTTGAGTTCTAATCCCCACACCAAATTGGTATCCAAATGGAGAATGAGCAGGAATCAAATTATAATTTGGAATTTCATAAATACTACTGGCTTTACTCAATTGTTGACCTATCCCACTATTATCTCTATCAAAATTTTTAATGAATGCAACTTTATATTTATTTTCATATTGTTCTTCTCTTAAATTTTTACGTTCACCATTGGTAATTTCTTCGAAATATTTGGAGGCAAATAATGGCTTTTCAGTTTTATCTTTATTCTTATAAACCAAAAATCCACCAGCCAATGCAGCAACACCAAATATTTTGGCGAATGTTATTTCTAATGGTTTAGATTCTGGTTCATGGCGGTGATGGTGATTATGTGAGTTAAATCTTTTGACAGTGTGTTGTATCGAACGAGCAGATGCTCTTGCTTGTTGTCTAGTTGATGAAAACATAATTATGTTGAGAAGTGTTGGTGATGACTGGGAGGGGTGGAAGGTAAGAAAGTGGGAAAAAAAATGTGGTTGAAATGAATAGGTAAGTTGAATAAAGACTTGTTGTGATATTGAGATTGGGTTAATTTTTTTTTTGGTTGTAACAAAATGCTTTTTGGTTCGCAAGTAATTTTTTCAGCCAATGAAATTCTATGTTAATGAGACCAATTATGTGCAGGATAATTTTGATTTTTTCAACTTTTCAACTTTGTGTAATCTTCTTTAATGGAACTTTTGATCTTTCTTCTTACTCTTTTGTTTTGTGAACAAAGTACAGTGTTCTAATATATGTAAAGATAGTAAAGATGAGAATGAGCTGAATGTTCTACACCTATCCACTCAAGGAATAACTGATGAACTTGTTTCTTTTGTTAATAAAAAACATTCCTACATACAAAAAAAAAATAGCATAATTAATATGTATATTACATGTAAATCTTTTTGGCTGCAATCTTTATAACCAAGTAACGAAATGAAAGGTTCCGCAGAACCAGAAATGCAATGAATGAATGGATGTAGCTCGGTAACCTTAGAAACTGGAACGGCGTAGTATTTAATATTACAATAATGTCCAGCATGATTGTTGTGCCAAAATTATCCTTAAGGAGATGATGATGATGATGATGATGATGATGATTCTTTCTCTAATTGATTATGAATCCAACTTGATCTAAATGTCCTTGTATTATATGATGAAGTAATAAGGGAGTTTGATGCATGTTTTTTAGTATTATTTGCCAATTTTTTTGGACCCCCAGTTTGGGAAAATCTTGTAATCATAAAATCAGTTGCAATCAAAAACACTGGACCTAATAACAATAGGCTATTACTTGGAAATAGTTTCGTAGCCATGATGACTTATTTTAACACACACACTGTTGGTCTATGAAATATGAATGGGAAGTTCTTGGGTGATTTGTTTGATTACCTGGGGGTGATGTAACCTAGAAGGAATCAAATAATATGTACTTTTTCGGGAAATAGAGCAACTTTTTGTCTATTTTCTTGTATATGAAGGATGGCTAATTTGTTAGGCTTCTTCGTCTTCTTCTTGTTATGGATACAATGGTGAGCATCCAAACTCTAACTTTATTGCGTTGATACCTGTGCTTTATATGTGGCACGTTTTTTTAGAAATGATAAGATCCTATAACCGTAGCAGTCATCACTCCTGGTAATATTTTTTTTTTTTTTTTCGGATTGCTCGTTGAATGATTGCAGTTCAATTTTTTCGATTCCTGTTCGGTTTGCTCTGGCGCAACTTCGCAAAGAAAAGTTCCAATTGTGGCTAAAGTAGATCTGGGAAAAGACCCCCTACAGATTAATGCTAATTAGAGATTAATTATTCAATTGCAAAAAAAAAATGATAGTAATTATCATCAAATTATAACTAACATTTATCTCTTGTATTGGATTGAACAAAATTAACAATAACAATAACAATAAAAACTATGACTTTATGAACTGATTCCAAAGAACCTCCAAAAAAAAAATGAATGAAAAATCAAGAATTACCATCAATGGGCCATCAATTAGGTAAACAAAACGTATCAAACAATCTCTCTTTCTCTCCCTAATTCTTAATCACAGACACTTATTCAATCATGGAATTCTTCAACTTAAATATTATGCAAAACTCAAACTAAAATGGTGTAAATGATGGGGGGAGTATACACATAAAACCCACTCCATCTAATATCCAACACCAATTAAATAATCTGCCAATTTTTCCACAATTGTGGTAGCTTCACCAGGTTGAACCCCACTTGGATAATGGGCCACCAAAATGGCTTGTTGAGTTCGAACACAAACCACACCTTCGGCTTCATGTTTACCATAAATAGATCTATCATCAGCTCTCAACAAGAAATATTTTTGACCTTGAACATGTAAACCAGTCGTTTGTAAGCCTTCGGCATTGTCGAAACCTTTGGCTATTTCGGTGATTTCTGCTGGTTGTAATTGGAATGATCCTGATTGAGCCCACAAGGAATCACCTGCTCTGGAATACAAGGCTGCTTTGTCAACTTTACCATTAGCAATTAAATTATCAGTATAAGCTTGCCAAGACATTGTAACGAATGAGTAAGTATTAAAAGATATTGGTTTTTTTAAAAAGTAATAGATCAATAAGAAAAAGGAAAGAGGGAAAGGGGGCAAACTGAAAAAAAAAAACCACCAGAATTAAAATCAAAATCAAAAGAACCTAAAATAACACGAACTCACTTTTTACTTTAAATACTTACCAATGCGAAAAGCAGACAAAAAAAAAATACTAAAATTCCTCGTCTGACAGGGCGCATCGTTTAATATCCCTCGTGTCATTTACGTCCACAGCCGGTCCCACACCCAACCCAAAACCGTCCCACTTAGCCATTTTACGTACCACCAGAAGAGAATACTACAAATTAAATACATAATAACCAATTACTTATACATTCTGTTCTAATCTATTCATATCTTGTCTTCTTTAGTGGAGGTTCAACAACTTCAACAATCTCTTCTTCTTCTTGTTCTTCTTCTTCTTCATCTTCGTTGTCACTGATTATTTCAAGAACACCATCCTCCGATTCATCGTCATCCAAGACAATCACCCCATCATCAGTTTCTCTCAAATCAACCTCGGATGTAACTTTTTTTAGTTTTGGCTCTTCAAATATCTTCTTAGCTCTCAATTTCAAATCAGGTAATTCAAAATTATGTTCTTCATCATGGATATTCAAATATAATTGCAAATTCTCTAATTGGTCATCATCATCTTGAATAAACATAATTTCTCCATTGGCAATACCAGGAACTTTTTCCAATGGGGAAATTAAATGATCATCAAAATCTACATCATAAATCAATTTGGATTTACCCATTTGAATCGAAATATCTTCTTTATTGTAACCATATTCTTCTTCAAGTTTATTCACAAGATCACCTAATGTCACATTGGCCAAGTCTTTCTTTGAAATAGACAAAATTCCTCTTGATGTAAGTGAATCAGTAGCACATTTGGGATCAGATTGGGATAATTTGACTCCAGTAATGTATTTGTTTGGTCGAATACTAATAAATACCGATGATGTTCTATTAGCTATGGTGGTGAAATCATTACCATCAATAGCTTCATTATGGTATTGATAATATTCAGTACCTGCCAAACTAGAAAATCCTGCTATAAGTGCATTGGTTGTGGCTATTGCAGGTATGATATTACCAGCAATTTGTTTAATATCAAATTTTGATTTGATGGGGATTCCAAACACAAATGATCTTAAATTAGATGCAGCAGTGACGAAATTCAAAGTGTCTTCATCATCTTTATCAAATGAAACAAACAATTCTTTACCTGATTTTAACCGGTTCTGTATCGATTCACATGATTTGTATAATACATATATGTTTTCCAAAACCGACCAAATTTTAGTATCTGTAGTCAAAATCGATTCATTCGTTGAATTAATCAATAATTCTTGCAAATCTTGTAAAAAATCCGATAATTGTAAAGGAATTGGTTTAGTTCTATTTTGCCATAAGGAATCAATTTCCAATAACCGTTCAACATCCAAATTAAAAAGCTTAGTTATCAAATGTTTAATGAATTCTTCCAGATTGGTATTAAGAATTTTTGAACGTAATTCAATCAATTCATTTGCTTCTTTGGCTAAATTCTCTCTTTCTTCATTGACTTGGGTTTCATTTTCTATTGTTCCAGAATCATTGAAAAGATTTGATTCATTTTCATCAAATAATTGATGGAATAAAAATTCTTTAGCCCAAGTTATACAATGAACTGGTTGTGAAGGAGTAGATCTTATGGTACATACAGGGAATGATTTAGGAATTTCCTTTGGTTGACAATCAAAACATTCACTGAAATAAGGATAAATTGGTTGGATTTGTCCTGCGTAACCTGTAGTTCCACTTTCCATCAATGGTTTTTTAACAAAAAGAGCCATTCTATTAACATAACTTCTTGCTTCTAAATTATCCAAGGCATTGAAAATAAAACTAAATTGATTCCACCAATCAATTGGAAATTGCCTTGTATCCATGACATTCCCATGATGTGGTACCAATTTAACTCCCAAATAATTGAACATTCCTACTGCTTTTGAAACAGTTAAGGATTTAGATTTATCAATATCTTTCTGACGGAATAAAAATTGACGATTCAAATTGGATAAAGTGATGGTATCTAAATCAACAATATGTATTTCGCCATATCCTGTCAATACTAAATCTTTGAGTAATTCACATCCAATACCTCCTGCTCCAATCATAACAACTTTGGTACAACAAATTCTATCAAAACATTCTTCACCAAGAATCTTCTTTAAATAAGTATCTTTAGCCATAATTATATGGTAGATGTTTGTTTAAAGTTTTTCTCTAGACATGATATCCACTTTTTTCATTGCTTGTTCCAGTTTTGATTTTAGACGTGTGTCGTGTGTCGTGTGCGACTTCCCAAAATACTACACAAGGCAACAGTAGTTTGTAAATAACATCTTTCAATTATATGAACGTATAACATTCAAGATACATATATAACAAGTTATACACTAGTAAACAAAGTCCAGACACCTTTACCATATTGAACGATTTCATCACCACCCAATTTGGATTCACCATATAATCTATCAACAAAACTAATTGGAACTTCTCCAACAGTGAACCCCATGGCTTTAGCTCTAACCATCATTTCCATTTGGAACACATAACCTTTTGATTGAGTAACATCAATGATTTTCTTCAACACTTCGGTTTTATATAATCTGAAAGAACCAGTTAAATCACTAACATTAGGTCTTAATACAACACTAGCTAAGAAATTAGCACCTCTGGAAATCAACTTTCTTTTGAAATCCCATCCATAAACACCTCCATCTCCAGCATATCTTGTACCAGTAACAATATCAAAATCTTCAGAATTTTGTTTGGCAATAAATTCAGGTATAGATTCTGGATGATGACTAAAATCAGCATCCATAATTATAACAAAATTACCAGTGACAAATTGTAATCCATGAACATATGCAGTACCTAAGCCTAATTTACCTGCTCTTGGTCTTAATTGAATATGTTCTGATCCAAAAATATCAATCAATTTTTGGGCAATTTCTTGGGTTCCATCAGGTGAATTATCATCAACTATAATAACTTCCCAATCCAATTTATTTTCAGTAAAAGTTTTATTTAATAAATAAATCAAAATTGGTAAATTTCTCTTCTCATTATAAGTTGGTAATATGACGGAATATTTGTTATTAGTCATTTTTTTTTGGGAACAGTTGTACGGAGGAGTGGTGGATTAGTTGTAGATTGAATTTTACTATGCTATTAGTGTTCTTGCTATTTTTTTTTTTTTTTCACTTTTGTTTTGGTTGTCTGGACTAACATAACGGTAACAGGATTTGCCCCTACGTGTCTTTTTTTTTTCTCCCTCCCGCGGGCCCACGAGAACATTCGTTACCCACATAACCAATCCAGTCCAAGGGGGATCTCATAGAATCTGTTGAGTAAACCATTTAGTTACAAAAAGGTTTTTTAGCGTTCTTTTTATACTAATCATCTTTATTGGTAATAATAATACTATTACACATCTATTAATTCTTATTTAAGGGGGTCATAAAATTTTTGAATGGGAGCAACATTGAAGTGGTAAACACACGACTTGACCTGTACACAGGGGGGAGTAGGGATATATATTAATACTGCCATACAAGAAGATGCAAAATCAAAATAATAATAATAAAAAAAATAAATATATATCAAGAACTATACAAATATACTACAATCGTAAATTATTATTGTAATAATTCAAAGGTTGTCCACTTGCAGTAGCTGCAGCAATTGCAGCTGCAGTATTATTAATTGGTTTGGCAACTCCACATTTTAAACAACATAAATTTTTGGCAAAATTGTGATAAAGACAACTTTGACAACTCCAATCACCTGCTCTAAATGGATGACCACGATGATTGGTGTTATTGTTGTTAGCACCGCCATTGACATTAAATCCAGCTATACCAGAATCATTGGAATAACTTTGTAAACCAGAAGTGCCATCGTGTATACCATTGTTCGACAAAGTGTTATTGGTGGTGCGTAGTTTAATTTGTGTTTGTGTTTGTTGTACCTGTAGTTGGTGTTGATGTTGATGTTGATGTTGGTGTTGTGGTTGTAGTTGTCGTTGTTGCTGATGTTGTTGATGCTGATGTTGTTGGTGTTGTTGGTGTTGTTGGTGTTGGTGCTGATGTTGCTGTTGTTGTTGTTGCTGTTGCTGTTGTGGCTGTAGATTAACCATGTTTGGGTTTTGATTAGGTGCACGGCGTACCATGTTATTGTTATTATTATTATTGTTATTGTTGTTGTTGTTGTTGTTGTTGGTATTATTAGAATGATTGTAGAGGTCTTGAAATGCGACCGCTGAGAACGAGCATCTGAAACAATGTGTTCTTCTCTGGAAATTTGAAAAACCACACGAAAGACATGTCCAATCTCCCGGTCTAGGTTTATTTTTGGATAATGGAAACAGTGTCAATAACAATTTATCCATAGCAATATCGAAAACTTTACTACTTGATGGTTGAACTTCAATGGCTCGCTCACCTAATACACGTCCATTTAAAGCTAAACAATCAGCTGCTTCTTCATGAGTGGCAAATGCAACAAATCCAGAAATCCCCGATTTAGGTGATTGAATTAATTTCCCATTATTGGTGTTGTTGTTGTTATTGTTGTTGTTATTGTTGTTATTATTATTGTTGTTATTATTATTATTGCCAGTACCAGATTCCTCGCCATTTTTAAATGTCCAAAACCCACCTGGTCTGCCGCCGTATTGAGTAAACCAGGATTCCAACTCTGATTGGGTGGTGTCATTGGGTAAATTTGAAAGATAAAGTACTTTTGAACGTTCAGCAGAAAAGACTGCAATATCTTGGCCTGAATCATATGGTTTTGTAAACACGGTAGGATGATTCTCGATGGGGATTGATTTTTTAATCAATTGTTTGACAATCATAGTAAGCAAATCAGCAATATTTTGTGCATTAGGACCAGAATTGTCAGATCCTGTACCAATAGATTCATCACCTGGAGTTCTTGGTGGTGGACTGGGAGTTGAAGAGGAAAAAAAAGACCAATCATTATACTGGGAAATATTATCTATTTCAAGACCTAATGCAGTGATGATATTAGATAATGAAGTTGCAGGATATGATACGGCTTCTGGATGACTTGATTGCCAGTTACTATATTCCTTGGGGATATCAAACACTCGTGGATGTTGCAAATAAGATGGCAATACCACCGATTTATCTCTAGCCTCGCGTGATAATTGTACTCGCAACTTTGAACTATCAAACATAACAATAGAAAATTCATGCTTTTTGGATATTATTTCTGTTTGAATGTATTCATCAAACTTGGTGATAGCATCCTTAAATGAACCAGCATTTTTAACATGTTCCCAAGATATTTTGTGAATTCTTGAACAATAAGGTGTGATGGGGGTGTTTATAGGACGAACCAAAATCGAGCCCCGGGATAATGTTTGTAAAGTTGATGTGTCCAAAGTTTCCCAAGCAAATTCAATCAATTCAGAAGAATCTTTGGTAACATAGGTTGTTGTGTCATCACATGTAGTGGCAATGTGAATAATAATATAAATATCACTCATTGTTCTAGGGAAAAATGTATTACCAAAAATGTTCTTTCTTTGTTTCAATGTACTAAACTTCAATTCAACACAACGGTTTTTTTTTTTTATTTTTCAAAAATCTCAAAGTGGAAAACTCAGAGAAATAGATATCAATATGTGTGTAAAAAGAGAAAAGAAGGGAATTTAGTTTTATGAGATCTTACCAATAGGATAGAATTAATTTGGTATTGGATGGGAATTGTTGAATTGTTATAAAGAATAAAACTCAGTTGGTCCTCTGTTACTATTTTTTGGATTTTTTTTTTTTTTTTCCGTGTAATGAAAATTTTTCTTAAATACAAACAACCCGCGCACTACAAAACAATTATACAAAAAAAAATTCAAAAACAAAAAACTTTTTTATAGTCACGTGACAGGTGTTGCAAAGATTAAAGAAAGTTGCCAAATTGAAAAAAAAAAAAGACGAATAAAAGGAGAGAGAGATAGGAGTGTGTCAGTTATTAGTAATATTGAAAGAATTAGATTGGAGTTAGTAATTGGAGTATTAATAATTCATTGAAGATCTTTTTTTGTACGTCCCCCAATTTGGATTTGTTTGAAGTTTGCCATTTTTTTTTCTCCCTCTCTTTCTTTCTTTCTCTCTAACAAAATTCCACCATACAAAACAAATCAACAAGTGTGACAGCAAAAAAAAAAAACTACTGAAACAATTCCAGACCAATAAACCAGTGGGTTAACTCACTTTAATTACAACCCCCCTTTTTTTGCTTTTTTGCAACATAACACTCCATCAGAAATCAATTCACCAAATGGGCAATGACATTCAACAACCTCAACAACAACAACCTCAACCACAACCAACTATATATTCATTCAAACTACCCGATGCTAATAACCATACCATTGATTTCCATCAATTCACCAATAAAGTCATCATAATAGTTAATGTTGCCACATTATGTGGTTTCACTCCACAATACAAAGAACTACAATTTTTATATGATAAATATAATCATAGAGGTTTAGAAATCGTGGGGTTCCCTTGTAATCAATTTGGCAATCAAGAACCATATAAGGAGAATGAAATTATACAATATTGTCAAAAGAATTATGGGGTAACGTTCCCAATTATGAAGAAAATTAAAGTTAATGGTGAACCTAATGATTTGGAAGTTTCTGAATTATATCAATTTTTGAAAACCGAAAAGGCCGGAACTTTGGGATTTAAAGGTGTACGTTGGAATTTTGAAAAATTCATCATTAATAAAAATGGAAACGTGGTAGCGAGGTTTAATTCCATGGTTACGCCATTACAATTTGAAAATTATATTGATCAACTATTGAAAGAATGAAGAAATTCTTCCATAAATTTGATGGGAAAAGACGACTATAAACAATTCCCTAATGTAACAATAATAATGATACCCATATATAAATAAGATTACTATTATAGAAAGCATACATAAATAGATACATAACAAACATGCAAACATGCAAAAAAAACCCATCACTTTTTCTGCTTTTTAAGTGTAGGTTCAGGTGTGGCATCTTTGACACGTTTCCCATTTGTGGTTGTATTGCTATCAGGATTGATTTCTTTCAATACACATCCCAACAATGTTGTACATCTTCTTGATAATTCCCCAGAGTTTCTTGTCTGCAAGAAGAAATCAAATTGAAATAATGGTGATTGACGTATGGCTTCTCTCATATTATCATAAACTTCGGGCAGATCAAGACCAAACTTGTACAATTGAACCAATAAAAATCTATCTTCTTCATCACTGAAAACTCGTTTGTTTGTCGAAGCTGGTGGATATTTCAATACTAATTCTTGCAATGGATACTTGTATTGGGATAATTTCCTCCTTAATGCTTCCTTTTGCATTTTAACTTTAATAATTTTTTCTTCTCCTTGTTCAATTTGATTGATATATCTTTCATATCCATCAATTTCTTGATAATTCTTCCAAAACACTTGGGCATAATCACGTATTTCATCTTCTGTTTTATCTTCAAATTCTTGTGCAATTAATCTAATGGAATTACGTCCATATTTTGTTGAGACCAGTATGAAATGATGGAAATCTCTTCGATTCCAATTACTAAATCCTTGTGTCATCAATTCTTCTTTCAAAGTTTTCTCTTCTTCAGTTAACGGACGAGAATTATCAATTTCTTCTTGTTCCAATTTTTGTTCTTGTTCAAGATCTTCATCCAAGTTATTCTTATCACCAGATTTTAAAGGAACTTTATAATTGATCTGTTTTCGATAATAATTTTTCTCCAACTCATACAATTCAACAACTTTGGCAGGATAAAATTGATGATCAAAAATATTCAATTGTTTAGGAGGTTTAGGTCCAGATCTGGTTGTTGTTGATGATGATGATTTGTTATTGTTAGCATTGAAAACATCCCTATAATAAGTGTCAACAGAATAATTTTCTTTACGTTCTCTCTTACCAAGTTCAACAACTGGTAATTGAATCCCCAATTCTTTCTTCTTGAAATCTTCACCATTCCAATTGTAAACAGAATCATCATTGCTAAAATTCTGCAATGCATTCAAATTTAATTTCGAATATCTTTCATTCAATTCTTGAGTTTTCTCTTCCGATTTCTTCAAAATTTCTTCAATATCAACACTTGGTCCTCTTTCACCAGAAGATCCATCTGCATCACTTTTATGGAACATGTCAGTGGCACCAAATTGAATTAAATCCAACAATTCATTCTTCGACGCAGCTTTATTACTTTGATGACCGTCCAATGCACCACCACCATTTCTTCCCTGTTGAATAACCAATTGATCTAATCTCAATTTTTGTGCAGCACGTTCCAAAACTTTTTCTTCAATAGCATTTTCAGTGATAAATCGGAAAACTTTAACTTGTTTAGTTTGTCCAATTCTATGGGCACGATCCATTGCTTGTAAATCTGCTTGAGGATTCCAATCAGAATCAAATAAAATAACTATATCTGCAGTAGTTAAATTGATACCCAAACCACCAGCTCTAGTGGTTAATAAAAATACAAACTTCTCACTTCCTGGCTTATTATATTCATCAATAGCATTGATTCTATCTGAATGTTCGGTTTGTCCATCGATTCGACAATATTGATATTCACGGAAATAACAATAATCTTCTAATATATCCAACATTCTACTCATCTGGGAAAAAATCAACACCCTTGAACCTTCACTTTTAAATTTTTTCAACATTTGATCCAAAATAAGCAATTTTTGTGAATTAAATATCAAATGTTCATCAGTGGTATAAGGTGGACCTGGCTCCACTCCTTCAAATAAATATGGATGATTACAACATTTTCTCAATTGCATAACAATATTCAATAATCTAGTTTTCGATTCTTTTTTACCATTGGATCCATTAACAGCATCAATATCTTTCTCTAGAATTTTCTTGTATAAATTTTTTTGCATTGGTGTCATTTTAACATACACATTCAATTCCTTTTTGGGTAACAATGATTTCTCCACATCCGACTTGATTCTTCTCAACAAGAAAGGTTTCAAAACCTTATGTAATTGAGAAATGACCTTGTCTTGTTCTTGTTCCTGTTCTCCTTCTAGTTCTTTTTGATCACCTTTTTGAAACCATTCATCAAACGACTCATTATCAGCAAAAACGTCGGGCAAAATGAAATTAAGTAATGCCCATAATTCACGTAAATTGTTTTGCAACGGAGTACCGGTAATCAATAATCTGTTTTTAGAATGGAACATTCTAATGATTTGAGATAATAAGGATTCTTCATTCTTGATTCTATGTGCTTCATCAATTACAATATATTCCCAATCAAACTTCTTGAGGGTTGATTTTTCCCTAATAACAATTTCATAACTTGCAATAATAACATCAAATTCACAATTCATTACTTTAGTTTTAATCAATTCTGCCCTCTCATCTTTATCACCTTGTAAAATTAAAACTTTAATATCGGGAATCCAACGATTAAATTCACGTTGCCAATTATCCAATGTCGATTTGGGAGTAATAACAAGATGAGGTCCATTTATACCTTTAATAAATCTTAAATATCCTAAAAATGAAATGGTTTGTAAAGTTTTACCTAATCCCATCTCATCTGCCAATATTCCAGATAAATTATTCTCAAATAATGAAATCAACCAATTTAAACCTTGAATTTGATAAGGTCTCAATTTCCCTTGAACATAACCTGGACTTTCTGTGAATTCTAGAATTGAACGTGTGGATCTTTCATCTTTTAACAATTCAGCATCTTCTTCCTTTTCAGTTTTTCTTCTTCTTCTTCTACTACTAGCTTCCGAATTTTTTTTGCCCAATTTAGTTTCTGAGTCATGAATATCATCAACAATTTTACGAAACAATGGATCCTTATTGGCCTTAGCTTCGATGAAATGACGAAATAATCCAGTTAATCCTAATAAATATTTAAATCTGTTACTGGTTTTTTCAATATCAACTTGTTGTTTCTCACTTTTGGTGAAATATCTGGTTTTATTATCGATGAATGAAAAATCATTCTTACTTTGTAAACCATCAGTCACGTCCAAAGACGGTGTTGCTTCTGTTGAACTCATACCCCCGTTTATACAATGATGTTAAAGAATTTTTTAAATTAAATTAAAAAAATAAAATAAACCAACAACTAGATGAACGAAGTTTTTCCATCATGGAATATTTTTTTTTTTTCGTTGTCAAAGCGTGTCGTTTGGAGTTTTTGGTGGTGGCTATAATTGTTTTTTTTTAGTTACTATTCCGGTTAATTTCACGTGCCCAAATTGTCCGAACTTCAATCACGTGTACTTACCTAATCAGAATAAACCAAGTACAGTGTGTTTATTTTCTATTCGTACCAAATGAAAGATTATTGTTCCTACCAGCGCCACAAATTTATTCGTACTTAACAAAATATTTTATTCGTAGTAATAGATAAATTGTGTTCGTACCACGTAACAGCAATTGTTCGTATCATATACGATACATTTTTGGTGTGAAATTACTTGGTGAGTTATTACGAAACATCTAGTGCGAAGTGGTAATAATAAATTTGTCCACGTTGCTGTGAACATTTCTCTACAAATTGTTTGAATAATTTTGTCACACTGGTCTGAAGTAAATGTAAAATGACTGTATGAACCGAAGAATCTAATTGCTAATCTATGTAATAACTAAACAATAAATTATATAAATATATCAATATACCAAGAACTGAATGGAAAGAATGTGAAAAAAAAAAATATAGGAAATAGAAAAAAACACTGGACCAACTGTAGAAATATACTTGACCTATCAAATACATC